>WURT03067587.1:0-27967 GCA_009936505.3 Holothuria glaberrima
TGGTCATAGAACATTTAACTATTTTCAAATAGTAGTGTATAACAATTTAAGTCAGTATATGGCCAGTCAATTTCACTTTTGAGTGGGAAGTATTCGTACATGATTTGTATCCGACTTTTTGGCTGTAAGGGATGATAGTTTCTCTTTTTAAATTTCCTTCATTTTGACTATTACAATGGCTTTGACAAGAGTGTCTTTCTTTCTTCTTCTATTGAGGGGAGGGTGGGGGAGGAGTCTGTACCACATCCCCTGACCCATTTTAGTTGACAGGCAAAGTACTTACATGGAAAGAACACATAACACTTAAAAAAACAGAAGGAAGAGTAATTAAACATTTCTTCAAGGTTCTTGATTGTCTCAGTATGTACAATTTTAGCAATCTTATGAAAAATACCCATTTATACACTATATAAACACACTAAAGCATGTGTAGAAAATCTTTGTACAATACAGCTAGAAGACTGCAATGAGTATGTACATGAAAGATTTCAATATGTACACTTTTTTTCTCTAAAAATGCAAAAACTGTGAAAAAAGGGATAAATTAAGGCAACTAGCAGTGCATTATGCAAAAAACCTCTACGAAAGACACATTCAGACGTAATCTCCTTTAAGCAGGTACTGCACACATTTCAAGGATACATTGCACTACTGATTCCACACCACATACAGAAAGAATAAAACAAGGTAACAAAATGACCAAGTTTTGTTTTACTTGAAATTTAACTAGGGTAACCATGATCTGGGTGTTGGAGTCAGGGGGTAAACTCAATGTTTTAAATTGGGGTGGGGGAGGGGTTGAGGATAAAAACTGAGACTCAAGGGCAAAATGCAATAAATATTAAATATTATACAGGAGAGTCTAAATCATGTCTAATTGATAAAATAACATTTCGTGAGTGTCAGAAGGATTGATGATAAGAGTTGACAGCAGTGAAATACTTCCCATTTGTTACAGAACTGAAAGAACTTCTAGCCTGATACCTTGTAGAAGCAATTAAAATACTTGTACCCACTGTTACATGGTTTCCTGAATAAGTGTTCACAGACAGTATCAACCATTTCCTCATATTACAACACAATATACGATTCCTTTCCCACCACCAAACCACTGCATATCCCCTTTAACTGCAAAGGGGAAATCAAACCACAACTCTCTTTTCACCCAAGCACACTTCATTTAAGTTTCAACTATTTCAGTAAGATGACAATCCTCTGTTTACTTTGTGCCTTTTTTTGTTATTGCTTTCACATCAACCAAACTTGACACAACATCCACCTATGTCAGACATCTAGATCAGTTACCATACCATTAGTTCCAGGGGTGTTGGGGGGGGGGGCAGGTTGAGCCCCTTTTGTAGACTGTATTGATGTTTTCTGTATACCAATATTCCAACCCCTAACCTTCCAAACCAGCCCCATCTCAATATGAGAAATCCTAACCCTGCCACACACTGTATCCCTTTCTACTACAGCATTAGCTACCTCCCTGGATTTACTGTGCATTCTTCGTAACATTGCTAAGGCTTCCAGCTGTATAGGATAATTTATAGTCGGAAGATTATTTTCAAACCTCTCCAGCATCATCACAAACTAATAATTCTACATTAAAAATCTCTTCAAATATATTCAATCTCTATCATAATATTTTTGCTGTTCATAAATCTGTTGCATAGCTCAGTCTAAAACAAAAATATACAACTGCTGTCTTTAGACATCTTCTGTTTCTTTCAACTCAAAAACTTAAAAATCATCTTGTCTTAAAAATACCTTGCATGTTTCCCAGTTACACAATGTGCCATCTTCACATCTTCCTTCATTCCTAGTTAGGAGGGCTAACACTCCTAATGATGCACTCCACGCAATCCCTTGCTAATATCCCAACAGCAAGAACCGTTACAATCATGGAAAATTGGGTAGACACTCCACAAAGTAATGCAAGTAACATTTTTACTGGTATGTTTGCCCTTTCTTTCCATAGCGTTAATAGCCGAAAAATGATTTCTAATAAATAGTGCCTAGCAATGCTACTGGCCTTCTCATCTTGTTAAACATCAGATAAAACCATCTTCTAATAAACTTGGAGACTTAAATTCATTCCTCCTAGCTAATTAACTTCTTTTTGGTCATCATTGCCACTTGATTTAAATAGTTACGAGGCGTAAAACGCTATTGCACTCCCCCACTTCACACACACGTTGATGGTCCAATACTGGATAGGTTACTGATGGAATCCCTGGGCCGGACAAGCAACTGTCCTTTGGTCCATGGGTTCTGGAGCTGTAAGGGGCAAAGATCATCCCTCAAGGTATGTTCCATGTTGCCCACAACAGCAATCAGGCAGAACTCCATCCACTGGTCCTCATTGTACACGGGGGCATCAAGTTTGCGGCTCTCAATGGTCTTGTTCAACTGTTGTATAACTAGGTTGATAATCTCTCTACAAGATGTCCTGTTTGTGACATGGAGCTGTAAAGAAGAATGCATAAGACCGAGGTTATGGAGAACACAAGGCACAGAGCTAAGTTTACTAGTGTGTGTGTCTGCAGGGGTAGGGAGAAGGGGAAGGAGGGAGGTGGAAAGTTACTTCATACCCAGGGGACATCTAGGAAAATTCTGTAAGAAAAGGGGACTTCTCTCCTTCACCCACCACTTCATTTCTTCTGACGACCAATTGCTTTGGACATGCATCAGCCGCCAGCCCTCTCTCAACATGCAAACCACACCACTGTTTCATCAACTGACCACAGCCTTACCCTTTCCCATAACACTCATGCACCCTTTAAACTAAGCACTCTATCCCACCAGCTTCTCCAAGTTCACAATTTATAACATACCTTGACACTGGTCCCTTTTGCCAGACCAGACTGGTAGGCAGGGTATACCTTCAGAATCCCTGAGGTCAGTCTGGATGTGCTCCTCATTTTTGTGAAGGTCTCCTTCTCGAATTGACCAGAGGTGAGGTTGTTATTGAAATTCAGACTGGATACCTTGGCATCAGTATCATCTGTTGAAGAAGGAAGGAGATAAAACAATGAGATGAACAAGTCAGTATTTAATAGGTAAATCCAAAGGTGGTAAGGGGGGGGGGGACTGGGCATCCCCCTTAATTTGGACAAATTATCACTGGTAGTACAATGTGAATGAAAATTTCACTTTGCCTCACATGACTGTTTTGAAAAAAAGATACACTCTCTGACCAAACAATATTATCCACAAGAAATATTAACATACCTTCATCAGGAAGGTGTGCTGTGTTGCCAATGTTATCGTTCATTTCCAGAGGGGATGGGGGAGGTGCATAAAGAACTGACAAAGGCACCCCACCAGTCACCTGCCTGTCTCTTGCATACTGTAATATGTCTGTCAGCCATCGCATGCTCTTCCATATTGTCTCCAGTGTCTGAAAAAGAAAAAGAAATTGTCTTCAGCTTGTCATGTGGTTCACCCCTGTTACATGTTTTCCACTGTCCTTCCTAGGTAAAAGATCCTAATGTACACTTGAGGGAAACAATTACCATATGGTTGAGGGAGTGTGAAATAAGGGCACAACAAGACAGAGCTCATCTGCCAGCTGAAAGCTGGTTAGTTAGTTTGTTTACATTTGGGGATTACTACAAACTTGCAAGCAGCAAACGACTTGTCTAGCTAGTTTGATTGTGTCCATAGAGCACTAATGACAATAAGCATGACGTGCTGTCCACAAAGTAATCCTACCAAAGACTAAAAATATTTACAAAATGTAACTCTACTCATTTTCTATTCTAGAGTGTTTCAAATTTATTTCCGCCAAGAGAGAGGGTTGCCATTTTGTCAATTTCAACTCACCGTCAGAAAGCCCCCCACTTGGTCTTGTCTGTCTTTGGCATCACTCAACTCTTCATCAGAGAAAGCTTCTCGTAACTCCTGTTGTGACAGAATGTTGTCCAGTTCAAGGATGGAAGACAGGCGAGCAAATCGGCGCATGAAGTTTGGGTGGTAGGTTGTGACATGAGCTACAGAGGGTGAGAGAAACATTCAACAATTACTATTGTGCACTTTCAATCATTTGAATATTCTCCATGACTGTTAATGAAGGATTAGTTGGGGCAGCTGCCAGGTAGGGCACCTACATACCATGTATGTGGTCCAGTGCATGTGTACAAGCTTTTGGACCTCTCAGGCATCAATAAGCACACAAATACATGGCACTGAAACAATACACAACCAACCACCTCCAGTCTCTCTTTATGTGAACTTGCTGAAATTTGACCTTTTCATAGGAAGTTTAGCCTTAAACTTAGCAAACTTGGATTTAAACTAGGCCAAAAACATGTAATTATCGTGAACTTAACCTTTAGTTGCATCTTGGAGGTCTCGAACCTAGAACTTTCAGCCTTTTGATCCCTTTTTCTCCACTAGGTTATGACTAGATCCTCAGATTATTTTTTTTATACCCCACAGCCAATGAGGCAAATTATTGAGATACAAGACAACACTACTGTTTCCCATTGCTTTGTAGTGAACTATATATAATCCTAGTAAGCAGCTAGGTATAATATCATCCCCAGTATGTCCTACAGAAGAATACTTACCAAGCTCAAAGACTGGGACGGGAACTGAAATGAAGTCTGTACCTATCAGCCACTCATCGGAGGTGCCTGGACCAAGACAGACGTTACCAGGAGGAGGAAAGAGAAGTATTATAGAAACCTGTGAGACAGAAAGGAAACTTATCATAAATTTTTTTTATTCATTTTGTAGCAACTATCACTGAACTAGACATATTCTTACTAACAGGGTGAATGTGGCAAAACACATGACAAGGAAATTATAAAAGTGGGGGAGATTGGAAGGGGGGTGTGGGGGGTGAGGGCTGTTAATCGGAAGAAATGCGGCAATCTATTAAACAAATAATTACACAACTGGCAAATACTGCACAACAGGGTAGGTGTCAGGGTATTTTTTCGAACTCCTCAAGACATTTTGCCCACTGCCCTATACATTTTGAGTAAAATTTAGGAATTTTCTTCAAGCAGAGAAAGGAAGCATAAATGTGCTAGATTGTTGAGGAGTACAAAATCTATTAGAAGCATGTAGTAAGAGAATATTCACCTCATCATTCAATTCAATAATCTCCAGATCGCAGATTCTGTGTGAGAGGGAATCCTTCTCTTCAATGCCAAGGTTCTTTAGCAATTCTTTAGAGGCTTCTGTAAGTTGTTGTTGAAATTGTTCCTGAGCTAAAGTAGCTTTTGATTTAACCTGTAAACAGAAAAATAAAAGATGAAATTTCACTGGTTTTGTTAACTAAAAGGGGTAGTGATTCATCATAGTGACTACTGTAGCAGACAAATGTGCCAAGGCCATACAATCTTAAATGCCACAAAAAATTTATCTTGGTAAAATGATTCATCCAATGCTTTCTGTGACATGATACCTTTGCAGAATGCCTAATTTTTTTCTTTCTATAGTTGGTAAAAATTTTGACCCTTCAAACTACTGTGACATACCTCATTGATATCAAGGTTATGTAACCACTGCCACTCTTCTTGTGATACATTGGGGTTGTCTCGGATTTTGAGGTGGGGCAAGATGCTTGGGTGTTTCTCCGGCACTTGTACCCTGATGGTATCAACAGAGCTACGCATCCTCAGGTAGGCCAGGTAAAGGCCTCTTTTAAGGGGTGTAGTGCTTGATCGATGATGGACCAGCTTTTCCTACAGGAGGATGAAGAACAAAGGGTTATAGAAGTACATCAAAGGGTTGGTAGAGTAAACTGTTACCTCACATAAACTAGTACAACCATTCCATATGGTCTGCAGAAAGACAATTCATCTTCATCCATTTAATTTGTTTCCTTCCCATATGTGCCAATTAATTCAAAGGGCTGTCTAGCTGTGATCTCTCTCCACACATGTCGACAAGAACTCCATTATCACTATTTACCTCTTTCTTAAACAGTAACAGTCAATTTGCCCCAAGAGCATCACCTAACCATCTCAAAAATTTCTGAACTATGAATAAGATGAAGCAATCGTTTTCAATTTGTTAATACAGTTGACGGAAGAATCTCTTTAAAGCAACTGGAACACGCCAGGCTAAAACCACAGAAATGGTATTAATTATGACACCTCCCACAGAAAACCATCACCAGGGACCACAAATGACCCAAGTTGTCACTACCTTTTAAGACAACCCGCCCTCAATGGATGTATGTTTACATAAGTCTCTGCAGAACCTCAATAATCTTCCTCCACTCTCCACTGATCTCACCATCTCTGTATAAATCGTAGCTAATTCCTATGGCAACACATGCTAACAGCTAAATGTTTGGAAATCCATTAACAAACTGACAGCTTTGTTTTTATTGATTTACAACTGTCTCATTTAAGTGTATAAGAATCTGTTAAAACGCCTACCGGGAGCGAGTTCATCAGGAGATCCGAAGCTGAGGGAGTTTCGACACTCATCGATTTACGTTTCAGCATCCTGTTGAGTGGAATCCACTTCACTGCTGTAGATGGGAGCATTCTTGGCTCCTAGGGATGGTAACAAAGAAAAGTCACATGTCAATGTCCTCCCAAAGGAAAACACATTATCAGAAATGCATCCACATTCACCACGAGCTGATATTTGTACGTTGATATTGTTCAGGGTTCATTTTGAGATGTATTTGGTTATTTTGCATCTTTTACTGCACAGACACATGGGAAAGAGGTGGACAAATTTCACCCTTTTTAGGAATCTTTTTAAATTACAAGCAACACATGGTTAGCAAACCTTGAAATCAAAAAATGAAAAGAAAATATCTCACCTTTACATGGTTCATGAGTAACCAGATCATGGTCCCATGGTTATCCCTGATGGGCTCAAAGTACAACTGGCCCAGGTCCTGAACACAAAGGACACTCTGGAGGTGGGTCACAGCTGCCAGGAGCTTGTTTCGGAAGAGCACTGTTGCCGACGAAGAATTGGAATGTGAAAGGTCTGTACGCAAAAGATCGACATCTTCCCATGTTTTGGCAACCTGCACATAGTAAAAAAATATTTATTGTCACTCTTCTCATATTTACAGATGTGATTTGAAATCATGAGATTACAGTCCCTGCCCTCCCAGGGCAGAGATATGAAGGAAGCCTATGGCTTTTACCTTACAACATCACACCAATTGGCTGACCAACTAAACAATTTTAATCAATGCATTTTCTTTTCAGATAGGCAAAGTATCATAATTTAAAATGTTACTGCTGTTATCCATTATGCCAAAGAAGTGGTTATGACATGTTGTATAAAGATGGATACACATTCCCCCCCCTTTTTTTTGTGGTTACTTTCATTATTTTACAACATTTTCAATCTAAGAAGAACTGCAGTAGTTTGGAAAGACTGTGACAAAAACAAAGCAATTTTAAGCAATAAACAAAGTTACTGAATAACCATCACCTATGTGTGATCCATATACATACCTTCATAAACCATAGGAAGTCTTGTTGATAGTTGCTAGGGAAGTTTTCATCTACCTCAACAATTGGTATGTGGTCCTCTGTCGTCACCATGATCTTATCATCATGATAGAGAATGGTTGCAACATAAATACCACTGTAGGAGCAACGGAATACATTATGAACAAGTGTCTCAAAATTTTAAAGCAAGAAGCTATCGCTCCAAGCAAGTTGTTACAGCTAACAAGTTTCACATGAAGATGTGAGGGCTACATATGGGGGAATTATGAATAAAGTTCACAAATACACTACAAAATGCTAACACGAAATGATATGAATTAAAAGCCAAAATGATCCAGGGTTCCAGTGGCTCTCACGTAATCATCCAACCTTAGAGTAAAAATATACTCCCAGACGAGAAAATGTCAGAGGCACTCTATTAATAAAGCACAATGTAACACGACACTTTACTGAGTGTGAGTAGACAGAAGGCTAGGCAGACCACAGAATGCCATTAATATCGTCAGGGCTAATATTAGTCCATTACAGTGATTTAGACAGCCCATATCTGTGCAACTTTGGTCGCATTAACAGAACAGGGTGTTAGACAAAAAATGCCTGATGGGCAATTTCTGCACAGATTTGCAATTAAAAGAAATCACTTGGTGCAATAGCTCCAAGGATTAATCATCGTAATTTCTGAATTTAAACCCAATATAAGTAAGCAGTATATCCCATTCCCATTCAAAATTACTGAAATCATGCTATTTTTAGCAAACAGTTTATTAAATTCAATTTTCAAACACTCTACTCCTCCTAGACCACTCTTCAACCATTCAAAGCCAACAATATGGAATGTATCCCTGGAAAATTGATCTAGCTAAAACGTCAGTCCATTAGCATCAAAAATGAATCCTCACCGTTTAAGATGCTTCTGAAACTTTGGTGCTGACTGGAAAAAATTTTTGAGGCTTTTTCTGACTGTTTTTCGGACCTGACTGGGTGAGGCACGGGGAGAGCTCACTGTATAAAAGAGAAAATTGAGTTGAAATTAGCTTCAAAAGACATCTGTACACCATTCACTTTGAAGTACAACCTTTACACACCCCCTCCCATCCCCAATCTTCTCCCCCTGTTTGAAGATGGAGGGTTTTAATATTACTCACTTCTCATCTCCCCTGAGTCTGCTGGCCTGCTGTCTCTAACTTTCCTGAAGAGGTCATCTACCATTGACAACTGGTTGCTGAATCTAGGGCTGCTGTTATCACAGTCTCTCCAGCCTGATGGGGAAACAAATACAAGAATGTGACTTGAATGAATCTTCAAAAGACAAAAAGAAGGCAATGGAAATGTGCAAGCAAATTGTTTCTCGCCATGCATTGTAAGATCAGATATCATGACAGGTAATAACCCTTTTGCAAATGACATCACAGAACAGAAAGTGCTCTTTCCAGTGGTAAACGTGACTGATTGCAAGTTACACCAACAAATGCAGACAGCTGATTTGTGTACCAGTTGGATATGCGTGCAGTCTTCTATATGACAGCATGCAATGTCTTCGTCATGTGTACAGTGTGCTTCATTGTGTTGCCGCTATAATGACACAGTGTGAGGCTAACTCATAAGGTCTATTGCAATGAGTACTTTTGCCAATGACATAACATCAAACTAGGCAATCTTGCAAACCAACAAGACCATAACCAACTGTCCACCTCCCTCACTAAAAGATAATAAATTCTGAAAACAGAACATGATTAATTACTCACTGGAAGGAACAGCACACTGTGGACTGGATAGTGCAGCTGGACCAAAGCCCTTCATGTTAAATGCAGATACCCTGACATAATACGTAGTACCCTGAGTAAAGAGAGATAGAGAAAAACTACGAAATTGCCACTGCTTGTATTCTAATAATTTTTATGACATGTTTATCAACTCGAACAATTTTCAACATGGAGCCATAGCAGCAGCAGTAAGTGTAAATTACCCTATGAATAAGACATACACAATAGCCATCATCAAGGATATGGTTTTTAGCATCACCCATCATCACTGGCATCTCAATCTGCTAAATAACTTCTTTTTTTTTTCAAAAAAGATATAAAACATTGTCATTTTCTGCAGCTGGGAACACATCACAACCAGCACTCTCCTCTATGATTCTCACCTTAACAAGTCCTTGAATAGTATATGAGAGGCAGCGAACATCGTAGAGAATGTGCTCCCCTGACAATGACTGAAGATCCTCTGTCGTTCCCCACTCAACTGCGAGAGAATAGAGAATAAAATTTTAGTAGGAGGAATCCTCCACTTTCACTTCATCTTCATGTGTGGGAGATTTTATTGCATACTACACCTGGGATGGGCACTTCATGAATAGTTACACATGAAACAGAACTCGCACAGAAGAGCTAGGCAAACAAAATCTGAATACTGTGAAGTAATGGTTTTGGCACTTCAAATGAAAAACGGTTGATATTTAGGTAATCCTGCAACAGAACGCTGTAACAGTAGACTATTCACAAGCAGTAAAAGGAATCTTTACAAATATTATAATGAGACGAGACATAAAGAACAGCAAGACGCTGAATAATGTATAGAATACTCACTCTTGTATCTGGTTACTGCAGCACCATTAACATTGTGAGGCTCTTGAAAAGATACATGTAAAGACGTACTGCTTGCGACAGAAAGACCGACATTAGCTGGAACGTCTGGAACACCTGAAATGGCAGACATTTTGGCAATAGCTGAGATGAGGGTTGAATAAAATAGCAGCATTCTTGGAGAGCTACTCATATCCATTGTCTTACGCAAACTGCTGCTATGAAGAATGCATACCTGAGGTCAACAAAACATTCCACCCACTTTCTCCAATCCAGATATAACATTACTGAAAATGTCTTAAAGCATGTTACAAATTAGATACAACATTAATTTACTGAAAGTTCTTCAACTTACGTGCACTCTCAAAACCTTTCTTCATTCTCAAGAGAAGACGTGACCTCCACTCCCAGTCCATCAATTGTTTTGTAAGGTCCTACAAGAGAATGGCAAGCAAGCAGATGTAATTTTAGAAATTTAGGTATCTTTGTGAATGCATTACAATAATTACAATAGTCCATAGTGAACATCACTTGCAACCCACAGTTACTAATTTGATGACTACAGTATATTTTCACTTAAATTGGTAGACTACTTTAAATATAATTTTTTACCGAGACCTATTCCCCACCCACTAGAAAAAATGTGAAATGATGAGGTTATGACAAATGATAAAGTTCCTTTCTTTGTGCAATGAAAACTCCACAGCCATCCTCCTCTTTGTAAAGAAAAGACTGAATGCGAGACACGTTCCTAGCTAAGAAAAAGCAACCTAGGTAAAAGTCTGAAAATTTTAAGAGATACCTTCAAAGAGTTATCTCAAAGGAGACCAGACAGTTCAGCAGATACGATCATCTACTCACCTTATTATTAATATTAGCCTCTTTGGTTTGGCTGGAGTTGACAATCCTTGAAGTCAAATCTTGGATGATCTGTTCTGAACTGTTGATAAGAGTGTTAAGCTTTGACATCCTGGCATCTTTCATTAAGACTACACAAAGAACAGAAATAAAGAATTTAAAGTCATTCCTACAGTATCGAATGCCTTCCTTACTATAAAGAAAAACAATTTAGAGAGAATAATTATCCAGTTATTATCTCCATTCTTGAGCAAACATTCACTAATCACTTCTCATGAAAAGTGAGATAAGCCCATAATAGGGCTTATCTTTGTTTTGTTTTCTTGCCATTGCCATGGAGACACAGAAATACTGTCCCTCACAACATGATAACTTACACCTGTCGAAATGACACTAGTTTTATCTCTTAAATGATGAGGTCAGAGGCAGCCAGAAACACTTTATAGAAATGCAGAGGAGTGAGAAATGTCATGCACTTTGTAAAATCAAATGCCTTTTGTAAATATTTAGGTAATTGGGAATTTAATAGGGCCAATTCAAGTTCTACTGACTAGTTAAACACAGTTACAAGTGTTAGTAAAACTTTTCTCCAATCTCCTAATATCTTATATCCTGCCTTTTTGTCTTCAAAAGTGGATTTGAAAAATTCATGAAATTCTAAATTAGTGAAAAGATTCCACAAATTTGTCAAACATCATAAAAATAACTTCAAACTTACACTTTACAAAAACCTTTGAACTTACATCTGGAATTTTCTCTGGCACCATTTGCCAGGAGTATTCTTGCCATAGGCATGTTGTTGGTCATAATTGCTATGTCCAATGCTGTAAAATCATCATTATTTGGCTGGTTAACATCAAAGGTGTTTAACATTAGTAGACTCTCCACTTCATCTATGTCCTGGTGCTCAACGGCATCAAAAAATGCTGTTAACATCAAAAGAACAAATTTCAAAATGGATTAAAACACTTGCTGCAGGTCACATCATGACCTAATTAAACACACTGTGTCCACTCTGCAGAAGTCTATCCTGTCCTTTAAATTACAAAAACATATGATGTTCCCAAACTCATCCGTATGTACTATCCATAAAATTTGATAATCAATCACACCTGATCCAAATATCCATAAATAATTCCATGCCCAACATGATCTTGGACAACAATCTGTCACAACAACTTTAGGGTTGCTCAAAGATATGTATATATATTTGGAAATTGTGTAAGTTTTCAAAGACTTTAGGGAAAGCAGCATTAACTGTATGGCAGGCTACTTTTGTACCCCAGGCAAATGTGGACTAGTTTTACCTGTTATGATTTCTGGATATTTTGCAATCTATTCATATAAAACCTGACAGCGGCAAACAGATATTAACATACACAAGGTGAGACTAATGAGGATACGGTAATATGATAATGGCATTCATCACAAATGGGTTTGATCTTTGTGGAGTCATTCCTAATGAGCTCTAATGCGGGTCTATGTGACGTGTAGGTGTGAATGTTATTGTTCTTGTACTACCTGACAAACACACGTGATTCATTTACGACCATTACGGTGAGTGAACGCGCTCGATTGTTATTTCCCAAAACAACAGATTCATTCAAATCAATCGGCCCTTGAAATGAATCAATTCCTAATGTGAAGGCCAATCTACTTGTGGTGGGTGTTGTAAAGCACTTAAGGAAATGTAACTCACTATACAGGCAATTTACATCATGCAAATTACAATAGTGGGAAGCGTACTGTAGCTTTAATGACATCATGGTTTGACTTTCTTTGATGGCAGAGGGAGCCCCTTATTCTGCTAATGGTACACAAATTGGGATTGGGCACTGGGTTAGAACTGACTATCTGAATATTGATTAAGGTCATGATAACCTTCAATCTACTTCAAGTTTACCATCAACATGAAAATAAAAATAGAAGAAGGCCACGAGGATGACAAAAAACTCCCTTAACAAGACAATACAAAATGGTTCTTTTATATTTTGAAGTTTTAAGTTTGTGTGAAATCTCCATTCCAAGGACATCAGTGTGCAAACTGTGTTGCCTATTTCAAGAAGAGAGTTTTTTTAAGGACATGTGCGTCACAATGAAATGTTCAAGTAAGTAGTGCTTATTTGAACAGAGGTTGCATCTGTTGATCAGCTGTCTTTGTAACACTGTGTCTACACACCAATGACCTATGATATATAAAAAGCTGATGGCCTTCCTATTTTCAGGTGAGGCTGAACGACTTGACACATCAGAAAAATTTCGACCAATGAACAAACTTGGTTTTTAAGTTGTCAAGATGTAAAAAATCAGAATGTAAAATTGACCAAAAATATTTACCTTGGAAGTCAGTCATTTGTTTAGATGTCCTCTTGCTCTTGTCTTTCTCCGGTTGTCGTTCCATGATAGTGTCCACTTCCAAGTTGCTACCATGCCTCTTTTTAGCTGACCAACTCCTCTGAAGTCTGACCGGGGCAGAGGGAGATGGAGGTATTGAATTGGAAGATTTACTCTTGTCCCCCGTCTGGACTAGACTCTCCATACTATGAGCTTTGCGAACATCTCCACTACAGAAGAACAGAATAAACACAATAGATGCATCTTTACACCATTATAAAAACATGTCCTTTTACTCTGTGATCCAAAAGCAATACTGCCACTTGCACAATCCAAGCTCTTCTGGTATATTCAGCCAAGTCCCTTTGCTTGATGATATTCATTTGTGACACCCACAAGAAAGCTCAGAAATTTCCTAGAACTTCATGTAAACTTCCAAGTTTGAAGGTGTCAGTACTATGCTTTCACCTAATCCTGATGTTGAGTGCATCATGGAAGTAATTCCTCACATTTAAAAATCAGTCTTTTAAATGTTTTAGAATTAATCTTTTATCCTACCTCCCTCCCTCAGTGAAAATAAAGTAATGTAGTTTAGAGTGATCTCCACATAATAAAAAAGTGTTGCTATTAACAGCCATTACAAACTGCCTCGACACTCAACTGGATAGATCGCCAAGACTTAGAAAATGTGCGTGGGTAGAGGTTTGAACACATCTCATTCTAAGAATTTGTGGTTGGAGGATAAAATCAAGCATGGTAACTAGTCATTAGCCAGTTCTCTGATAAAATTAATATTCCCACAAATGACCTGTAAGTAGGAATACTTAGTTTACTGGTATGTACAGTATCACTGCCCTTAAGGTTATACATACTAGTCTTCTTTAAGGAAAGCATAAAACAAATGTCCACCTACAAGATACACCAATACCATCCCCTACACATTTCTTCAATGATGATGAGGTCATCTTAAGGTCATAAACCAGGCCAGGATATCTTCTTTAAATTGTCATGAACATTTTAGTCTACATACTTTGCAGTCAATATCTCTGCACAGGTTCTTGTGTGTCTTTCATTTATTTATTTTTTTGATAGCCTTATAATCACCACTTGACCCGTTACTTTGAATATCAGCTATACCTATGAGGATATCATCTGATGTACTTGAAATCTCCTGTACACGTAATTGAAGTATCATCTTCAGCAGTTTACACAAACAGCCAATGTGATAATTTGAAATTTTTAGCATTACAAAAGGATGAGTATGAAGGTTTATGAAAATAAAAAAAGATTTGAAAAGTACTCATGACTGTCAGAATATCTCTAAGGTGTAATTTCTTTGTCTTCTTGGGAGAAACAAAAAAATGAACCCCCAAAAATAAAAAAAAAAAAACCTGACAGATGAAGAGCAATTTTGTCAAATCATGGATTCACCCTCTCTAAAATATCAAAGGTTACAGCATTATGATGCTTTTATATAGTTTAGGGATATTAGCATTGTAGTTAGTGGCTCAAGGGGTGAGACACGCAGTTAAGTACTTAACGCACGTGCAGTAAATAAAACACGTGCAGTAAATAAAACACGTGTAATCTATGATACACGTGCAGAGTTTCCACGCTGCAAATTCCTCTCAAGTTGCTACACATCACTTGATAATGAGATGGGAAATTTAGAGAAACTTATTGGTACAATGACGTTTTACCTTTGTTGGTATAAATTTCATTAATAAATTTCAATAAATTTGAAAATTTGGATGTCTGCCCTATACTTATACATTAAAGGGGTACAAATATATAAATATAATAACATTTCCTTTTTCCCTGACTTCTGGAATTTACGGTGAGGTGACAATTATACCTATATACTTTAAAGGTTTACCCATGCTTAAAGATATTAATTCCTGGATTAAAGGGAAAATGCAGTCCCCCCAATTTGAGTTAGTGTACCCCGGTACACTAGTTCAGGAATGGCTCATATCAATCATGTGACAATATTTTTGTCACTTATTCTTAAATTTTTGCAGAATATTTCTAGGTTTACCTTCAATATTCAATGATTTTATCAGGAAACATTACAAAAAATACTTGTGAGAGAAATAAGAGGAGATCTGTAAGATTTAGCAAATTTTTAAAAATAAACTTGGGGGGATTGCCTTCTCCCTTAAATTATGATTCTGTCATACTGGAATAAGAGAAGTGTTTGTGCCAAGGAAAATATATGCTTAAAGAATGCTTAAAAGGTGCATGCAATGTAGTATTATTGATCACATTGTAAGTATCCAGAGTATGGCCTACGTACTACCCCCTGCTCTTTAAGGTTCAAATCATTATAGTAGATAACTCAGGAGATCGTTGTGCTTATGAAATGTTCACAATGATAATTGTATCATGAATTCAACCTTGCAAGAATGTTTTATGCTTTCAATGCTTAACCTTCTGACAATAAGGTGCCTGGAAGCTTCATGGGAGGGCTACTCTTTCAATGTTACAATCAACAGGTAATTAAAAAGAAATGTCGAAAATGGGCAAAAGAGTCTATCACTAACTGAAGTGTTTAAACAATGAACATACGTCACAAGACAAATAAAGCAAGGTGAATCAATTTAGTTGCTATGTTACAAGGAAAATACTAGATTACTTCATGAAGACTAAGGAGAAATATGATGAATAGTCTACTCTTTATGAAAACTCATTCTTTACTGAGTGTGCTCTGAAAGTTTCTGAAAAGTTTTGGCCCCAAATTTCTTGGGCCCTGTTTTTTTTTAATGCTCTAGCTTTGCATGTGAAATGATAATGGTTATAGTTGACACTAACTGGCCAATCACTAACTTTGATATACTCCATGCAGTGCAGAAAGAAATAGAGGAAACGTTGCAAGCACGTGACTTATGACAATATCAGTCATGCGTACATTCTGCAAAAGGTATAAAAGATGGGAATAATAAAAGCAGAAAGCTACTGGGGCTTGGAAGCATGCAAAGATGTTGTTAGTTGGTTATAAGTTGGCAAGTCCACTGCAAATTGTGAATGTGCGCGTGAGACCTTACACTGGGTTCTGCAACAGACGTCTATACTCATCAGTGAGCAAAACATTGACAAGCCAGTCATGGGGGGCAGATGCACAAGAGATATCCGACTCATAGTCACTGAAAATGGAACAAAAAAAGCCCAAAATGCCACTGAAGAGTGTAGAAATGCGATCACCAAATGAAAAGCAGCAACCAGCAATGCTATTTAATACCTTGCAAAACTTTGGAAAAAATTATTAATGAGCTTTTTTTTTCACTCTCTAATTCTTAACTGCTCTCCTACTTGATAAATTCTGTCTTTAAGATATTGAATAAACTTTAAGAAATCTATTTTTTGGCAGATCTATCATTAATTATGAAAGAGGGGAAATTTAGAAGACTTACAACTTCAGCACTGTAAGAAGAACAGAAAGAATGGGACTCTACCTGAACTTCCTGACAGCTTAGGGGCAATCATCTATCAATGATGTGTCATATCTTAAAAGAAACCTCATATTTAGATCTGACCACTGAGTGTGTTCTTTTAAATAATGCACGTCTTTTGGAAGAGATGGAGCTTTGTGACGTGTGCGTTGTTACTATGTGTGTATCTACTAGTTGGCACTACTGAAGATCAAGGATTCAGAAGTATTTAAGAAACAAAGAGCTATAAAATTTGCAACTAAATTTAGTTCAAAAGCCATTGCTTCAAAAGTGATGACGTCAAATGTGATTGCAATTTTTTTCCCTTAAATTTTTGCATATCTTTTTAGGAAGAGGTTTGGATATCTACTTGAGAATTTTTACCGAAGGTGACAGGAACATGTGAGGGCTGCTATAAAGTAGAGCAGGATATCACAAGAGCATCACAAACAAGTTTCAAGGCCATGCTTGGATCTTTCCACATGGATTATAAGCTAAGAGTTTTATGACATGCTAAGAGCGAATAATATTCCAGATTATCTGACTTACCTGTCAACACTCACTGAACGTTGTCGATGGGGTTGGTCATCGATGATATTAAGCGGGAGAGTTCTTGGTTCCTTTCGCTCTCCACGCTGGCTGAAGCGCCTCGCCAACTTAACAAGGCTTCCGTTACTGCCATTCTTAGGAGATTTGTCCCCTGAATTAGGCTGTAGTGTTTGATACAAGAGATGGTACATAACTTCATAGATGAAAGAAAATGAAGTATGTATGCAACAAATAAAATAATTCAGTAATATTAAGTGGGAAACAAACAGTACCCCTCCAACAAAAATGCACTTTTCAAAAACGTGCTATAAACCAAGCATTCTTGAAGTAGGACATGTCTGTGAACCAACAATTCTTGAAACTACGGCAAAAGAGATGCCTTCTATTTTTAGGAGTCAAATCTCTAAATGATGATCCTAAACCATTTACAGAAATCCTTTAACATATGCAACTGGTAAATAAAATGTTACTCCTCAGGGAGGGAGGCTTTGCTAAAAGAGTTTGACTTGGCCTGCAAACACTCAATTTTTATACAACATACCCATAGATCTAAGAGATGCATCAAATGCATGTCTTTATCTCTCTGTCTGGGTCAGAGTTGTTTACACTTTTCTACTCTTTTACTTCTAATGTAAGTCAGGTCATTTCAGAAGAGAACTTGAGGCAGAATGCAGATTAAACCACAATTTACCCATGAACAAGGTCTCAGGTGAAATATATGCTTTAAGTGAGGTGATGGGGATCAAAGTTTTAGTTCTACTTTATTCTTTCAAACGCATAACAAAAGGGACGCTCCTTTGCATACCTAGATCTGAACAACTGAAGGTAAACAACAGTCTCTCCTTCTCCCTTCTGAGGGACATTTTCATACTGTTTCCACCAAACTCATAAAAACTGTTTATGGGGAGGGGTTGTTTGTATTATCAAATACATTTACAGCATACAGAAAGGGAAGTGTTCAAGTACCTGAGCCTGTGGTGGGGAAGTGTAATACAATTGTGTAGATGTCTGAGCAAAGGGGGTGTCTTCCAGTGAAGGTGAGGTATTTGGCGGGAAGGTTTCGTCATCCTCCAACCTCCATGCAGCACCTAAAAAGAGACAAAACAATATATCACTTTTTATGAAAAATCCAGAATATGATGGTGATGGGCATTTACACAGCATGAAATAACAGTGCTACTTATGACAAAAAGCTACTTTACTCTCAGTGATTGCCACTGATGATTGTGCCCCTAAAGAAATTTTGCTTGTAGTGCTCTTTTCTCTGACTCTCTTCTGGTAAAAATGAAACCTACTGCCATTATGCTTGGTGCTCAGCATAAGCAGTGGAGTAGGGAAAATAAGCCAGTGAGCCACAACTGGAAAAAAGGCCATGGCCGACCCGACTTAAACCATTTGGTTAGAAACTGAGCCATAAAACCTTATCTAACTAGCTGACTCTCTTTTGCAGTGTCATTTAGACGATTTCAACATGTTGGTGAAGAGTATTTTGAAAGAGATATATTGTAACAATTTCTGCAAGATACAGACTTGCTTCACCTCCCTTTGACCTAAACTAATAATTATCAACATGACCCGAGACTGTGAATGATATAGAAACTTCTCTTTTAATCCATGGGATATTACAATAGGTATGTGTCAGCTGACTCTCTGAGGGAGGAGCTTTGAGAGCCACTATGAACCAATGACCTTTCAAAAATGTGGGTTGAATATGGTGGGTTTCATTCTGAATATTGAACGAGCTATGTCTCATCATTCAAGAGAAACATGAAACATATATTACACTGAGAATGAAGCCAAACAAGTCCTAAAAAAGGTCATATTAGTCATAAATCTTGAGTTTCACTTTTTACAAAGTATTTTGAATGCCTCCAGCAACAATATTTGGACACTGCAGTCAGCTTCGCTGCTTTCCCTTCAAGACACTCTCATGATGCAAATTCAGCACTACATGACATAGTGAGCATTATCCTGGCAAACTGACCCCCTCACATTTCCAGCTTTAAACAGAATGAAAAGCACAATAGCACCATAATTCAGGTCCCCTTTACAAAGCTGCACATGTCCTCCTCTCAAACCCCTCCTCCCCACCCCCTTAACACTTGCAATGGTTTTGAATGAACACCCTGTAGGAGTTAACTTCCTGATTTGGTGATCACTATCTCACAAAATTAATACTGCCAATGTCCAGTGCAAACTGCAACATAAGTACATGAAATAACTTCCCCTGGTTTGTTTTACATTTTACAGAAATAAGCCATGACAGGAAATACATGCCCATTCAGAAACTTGAAATATATATGAATATGATAAAACCTGAAAAGGCAAGAGAGGCAGGGAAATCCTTTTGAAAGAAAGAAAAAAAAAAAAAGAGAAAAACAAACAAACCTATAAAATTATCATTTCCTAACAGAATTTTAAGATGAATGCAACGGATGTACTTATTATAAAAACCAACATTATAACACTAAGCACTGTGTGGAATTTATCAGGGTGGGGTTATTTTTAACTAAGATGTAAAGCTTTGCATGGGACAAAAGGGAAGGACAAACACCAGGTTTCAGTGGATGAATCTTATTAGCATATTGACTAGACCATCAGAATTACGTGAAGACAACAGTGATGTCATTGCCACATCTGGTGACATTTGCAAGTAGCTAATATTCTTTGGATCAGCATGAATTTTTCACAATGAATACCATTGAGAGGTTTGTGGCTTTCCATACAGTAAAGATCAGTTTTGTGATAAAATAAGACTTTTGTACCTGCTACATTTATCAGAGCTTACCTAATAGAAAGCCTTCAATGATATGAAAAAGCATTTAACGATACTTCAGGATTGATAAGATCCTTCCTTGTCCATGGTTCTAAGATGATAAAACTACCTTTTTTTTTTTTTTTTGTTTTTTTTTTGGGGGGGGGGGGAATAGCAGTATTGTAAATTATGTATCTCACATCAACTAAAGGATCTTCCTATGATCCTAAAGTAATGCCCTGTTGTCATATGTGATAAATGTTATTAGTGGCATGCAACTTACAAGTACATACAGTACCTACTCACTACAGGATGAGCACAGTAGATAAAACCACTTTAAACTATGTTAAAAACTCTGTTTCTGTAACTGCTTTGAAAGTAACAAAAATGACAAAGTACCAGATGTGTCTCTATGTTCCCACCTTGGATACCATGCATCAATTTTACAATCTTCTATTTTGCTACTGTTTGCTTCACTACTTTATAACTGAGCCTCAAAATTAGAAAGAAATCTTAGTGTTAGAGGCGAGGATGGAGGTTAGACTTCCCACACTTTTCTGAGTTGCTCCCATTGACTTCCACATTTCCAAACAGTAATGTTGCTCTAAGGGCCTTTTATTTCCCTCACTTTTGCATATCAAATTCGCTACTGGTTTCAAATGTTCTCAAAACAAATCAAGTATTAATGGGGAAATCCCATTTACAACTGAAGTTACATCTATTAGTTCTCCCTCTGATACCATCTGTGAATAAATGTCAATAACCTTCAGGGAGAACAGAAATTGTACAAAATACTAGCTGATAACATCTAATTAATATAAGGAGAATGCTCTAGGTTGGACTATTTCTTTGAAGTCTCTCAAAAATGACCCCAGCTTGATTCATTAAAATTCATTGGAGCAGTAGAGTTGATGCAAACAATAGTTATAAGTCCATGACAACCAAAAGTAAATGTCACTGGACATGATAGGATCATATCCTAGCTTCTCAAAGGGATTAATTGTAGTCAATTACTTTTCAAACCAAAAAACAAGCATAACCTTTACTCTTTATGAAATAGATACTTGTCATGTTGAAAAAGAAAGATAGCTTTTGGTGGCCAGTAAGTTTGATCAGAACAATTATTATAGCCTTGTAGATGGACACAGATGGAGACATTTATCAACAAGAACATTTTATACAGAGGAAGTGTTTCAATGATAAATAAGGTTGCAAGTTCTGGCAACAAAGCTCTCATCTGTTGTTTCACTGTCATTAGTATACTGTTTGGTAACTAGTTTATTAACTAGCTTTTGATTATCAGTAGTTGTGTAACTACAAATTTGCCAGAAAAGGAGAACATAATCTGCCAGAATAAGGGTGAGTGAAAGTGGGGGTGCAGCCACTTCTGCCCTCCCTACACCCATAGTTCTCAATTTGTCTTGTTCCTAAACATACAGGTGTGGTTATAACCAATCTACAACTGCTAATGAGATGCTGCCACTGTACAGAACTGTAGTGGCAGGCTCAAGCAAAATCATTTGATGCTTATAGCTGTTGAAATAATCCTGGAGGCCAGGACATACTTCCAAAGTTTCTCATACTATAAAGTTATAAGAACCATACAAAGTGACTCATCCCATGCTCATCTAGGCCAATCTCGGCATAGCTCTAAGTTGAACATTGTTCAACTTTCAAAACTTTATAGTGCTACAGTGGAGTAAAAATCTGCATATAAAAAGTTTCAAAAATTCCACAAGTTGCAATTTTTACCTCATCCTACATACCCACTTTAAGTTTACTTTGTATACCTGATATTAATTACTGCCATTTAAACTAGTTTTACTTAAAATTACTTGTTACAGTATTGCTGATCATGGAAGACAGACAATTAAAGCTTGACTTACTTGAAACAATGGTTATAGCAGGTGGAATATGCTTTTGCCTTTTCTTCCTCCTTACACTCATGCTTGCATAGTGTGTATGTATAGGCAAAGTGATGATATTCGTACACTCCTTCATTGGAGATCCTTCAACTTAATACAAATTACAAGGACAAATAAAGCTAACCAAATTTCTTTGTCTTTTTTCAATATCACACCAGAGTGGATTGAACTCCGTCCATCCTCAATCCTCCTCTCTGCCTCAAAAATGTCATTCCACTTGACAGCACTTAGGAAAAAGTTTCCGCACTTCAATTTAGAGGAGTGCTTGAGCAAACATTTGGGACCTACAGTAACAGCTTTGTCACAGCCCACTCAAGTTCGTAAAGCAAATGAAATATAACAGCCTCCCACAAAGTCTTTGCGAATAAGACATTCACTTTATCAACACCTTACAGTTGGAACCCAAAACCAGGAACCTGTGTCTTGCAGCGGTATGCTTGTAGTTAAAATACTTTCCAAAATGCAACCGATATATTTAAGTTATCAAAAGTTCCAAGCAAGTCTTCCACTAGATGGGTCAGCTAGTTTCCTCCACAGTTATAATTGCAACTGTCACAAGCAACACACACACTGGTGACTAAATATAACTATGAAAGTACTTAGCTCACTTCAGCAACAAGTGCTTGAAATAGCCTCCTCGCTGGCAGTCACCACTTGCAATGTATGCACTGTAATATTGCTTCGGAGAGAGGACCATTCATTTCTTCTCTTTCATATAACAGAGCTCAATTACTTATTTACGTCACTAGCTCTCAGAAGCAGAACTGATGTGATTGGCTCTTCCCCAAGACACACATGGAATACACTAACGAAGTTACAGTTGACTAGGAATATCATCTGAGCTATCTGCATGACATTTTGTGCTCAAGACATTTTAAACAAATCAAAGTTTAAAAATGGTTTATAATTTTTATAAGAAATTAATTCTTAATCACATTTTAATGACCTATTTTGGTATTTCACTGTCTACCACATGTATTTTTTTTATATACAGTTTGCCCTTTCAATGGTTCTTGATCATATTTATTTTAAGTGACAGTGAGTCACACCTACGCTTTCTTAGGGTGGGGATGCTTAGTCCCATAAATTGCTTTTTTTTCAGCCCTTTCTAATTTCTACTGTGTAACAACTAGCTTGGATGAACAATGATGAGTTCATATGTGATACTCCTCCAAAATTTGATTTTCTTTGCACTTTGCACTTCTGATGAGTGAAAACTCAAGAAGAGCAAGATGTACTGAGGCGTCCTATCAGCGTAAGCCTTGAGGCATGTACAGCAGTACCCATGGTATCAGTGTAAGATGTATTGATGCATGGCAGGATTCACCATTAGTGCCAGTTGCATGGCTTTTTGTACTGGTGAAGATGTTGTCAGTGAAAAGATTTGTGGCTTTCTGCACAAGTGGGTAACTCAATGTGTTATCAGTGCAAGAAGGTCACATAGCTGTTACTGACTGCATTCGAACACTTCTCCCTCCTTTGAAAATAAGTGGTTTGCCAATAATAAGCTCCTGGTTGTCTTTCTCTTGAAAAATATGAAATTCAACAGGATTAGGAAATGAAGACAATTGTTTAACTTATATCTGCTTAATCTCAAACAGTTCTTGGAAAGATTTTACTAGTTGCCATTATATTGCTAGATGTCAAGGAAAACGAAACTTCTTTAAACTCTTCACACCAGTTTACACTTTGCAAAAGGGCTCAGTACAACTTTAAAAAAATTACTGAAAATGAATGTTTCTCTATTTAAGGAACCATGCAGAAATTTATAACATTTATAAACAAAAGTTGGACATGCTACCTTTGTCAAAAAGAGACATTATGAAATAATTATCAAAGAAATTAGAATAATGAAGGAATTGGATCACTTAAAAGGGTGTTTTACAGTCATTTTAATAAGAAAAGTGACTTAAGTTTCACACTGGTGGGAAGGGCAGATTACTTCAAAGCATCATCTTTATCAAATCTTTGTCTGAGGATAATCCTACAGTAGTATCAAAGGATTAAACTCTCATTTAGAATGGGTGGGAAAAGTGTGGAAGCTGGGAGGCTCCTTCCTGGGAAATAGGGAATTTGGAGAGAAATTAGAGCAATTGGAGGGAAATTTCCCTTTTTTGTACATAATAAACGGAAAGAATTGTGGAAAATTTTACTCCCTTACTGGGATATAAACATTTTCTCCATCCCTGCTCATTTAGATAGTTTGGTCAAACAATAGAGAGCAGGAATACAAAGACCTGTCAATCAAAGTCTCTCCCTAACTGAAAAGGTTAAACTATTCTGAAGTGCATTGTCTTATGGATTAGGTGCTTAAAATCCATATGTAACATCTCCCTGAAGAAACACAGCTTTTGTACTGGTTAGTATACTCTCAGTAGGCTATATGTACTTGGGGAAATGCTACAAGTACAGTATGTGGCTTTTAGAGCTAGTAGGGATGTTATCAGTGTGAGATGTATCTCGAGGTAGTGATAGGTGAGATTTCACTGTAAGATATGTTACTTTATGTATTTGTGGGCATTCTATCACTGCAATATATACAATAGTTCCAGTACTGATAGTTATCAAGGTAATATGTGGCCCTGTGTACTTCTGGACATCCTGAGTGTGATAAATGGTTGTATGTAAAATATGTATTGTTGCTTGGTAGTTGTGTTATGAATTTGAGACGGCCAGCTTTAACACGATTGAATCACAAAACATCACTTATCAATTGCTGACATAGCTTTAGCTCTAATGAAAACCAGGATCCTTCAAAGTTTTGCTTCTAACACAATGAATTCAAGCTTTCCATTCATGCCACCATTATGCCATTTTCAAACATTTTTTTTTTTTTTTTTTTAAATTTTATGTATGATATTTAAGCGATAGGAAGAATAACACACCTACATTACTTTCTCTGATTAAAGATAGGACAGATAAGATGCTAAACCTGTCAGGTGAATATCCTCTGTAGCTTGAACAGTCTGCAAGCTTACATAGAAGTCTTCCCAAAGACAGACAAACTTCCCTTGAGTACTGTTTCTCACTCAGACTAATGAGATCTTACACAGAAATGGCATGATTAACAGTTTATTGATTATGTGAACTTTGCAGGAGAATTATGAAATTCCAAATTAACAAGAAAACTTGATATTCTTCACAGCTTCTGCAGGGAGTCAGTAGACGATAAACCTTTAACCTTATTAAGGAAAGAAATTGGCCTCGTCAGATTTATAGCTTGTTTAGGAGTGGTGGATTTTACCTGCTCTTCAAATTGGTTGTAAGTGGGCATCTAACAAGCGAGATCTTAATCTTCCAGTCACTTAATTGCAGAATGTAATCCTGACAGATTACTCAAGCTTTTTGGGCTGTTAAACCTGTTCTTCAATTACCTTGTTAAAAGGAGAATCGTTTAAATGCTTACAGTACATCAATTCTGAGACGACAGTGAGAGAAGACATTGGGGCTGGAAGCAAGATTAAGGTGGCCATATCAGATCTGAATTTTGAATGACGAATTAACTTTACAATCCTTAAAGAGCACTGTGATAAAAAACTGCAAAAGATCTCCACTCTTGAAGGACCAAAAAAAAAAAAAAAAAAGAACCAGAATGTCTTACATCATCTGTTGTCACCAAAGCAAATATTACCTTTTCTCTAAAAATGAAAATCATGCAATGTTAGATCATGATAAAGGAGACTAATGGATATTTTTCTTTCAATAAAGTATAGGAAAAAAGTTGATTTAGGACAAAATAATGGGTCATTCTGTAATCATCACGAAAGGACTTTTGTCTAACAAAGAAAAAAAAAAATCTGGTAAAAGTGAACAACCTCCTTGTGATGTTCACTACTTATGACATTTTCAAAGTGAAAGCTTTCAATGATAACAGTATCTGATAACATAAATCCTGTGCAGTAATATCAACAAGTTGTTATCTGCGAGTTCAACCAATTGCTGATGATTACAGACCTTGGAACCTCTTTCTTGTTGCCAACAATAGCTCCTCAACGTACGACACAACGCTCATAATGTTTCACAAGTACAAAACAGGTCACATTAGAGTGACGTACATCACAGCTTACACAGTATTCAGAGATTTTCAAGTACTCCAAAAATAGTGTTTTAATCATTTTAAAAATAGCTCAGCACCTAAAACACAATCTATAGGACTAAAATATCTTATATCATCGTAGAAATATACAACATTTGTAAAACCAGGGAGGCGATAAGACCGTGTTTCAACTTGTCAATCCAGAGAAACATGGGCAATCGGTTGATGAGTGAGTTCCATTCTTGTTTCTGGAGTTGTGATCTTATACTCATTTAGTAATAAATGCTTGACGTGGATTTAAACTTCTTTTGGGGTAAAACTCCCAAATTTCAACGAATAATCTAAACCACTTTCAAAAGAATTAAAAGATAACAGTAACCTACGTCAGGTGAGATCCCTATCTGGTAGAGTTTTTGGCTAGAATGGCCAGTTGGTATTATTTTAAGCAGATAAAGCAATGGCTGGTCAACACTTTTGATGAACATGATTAAAAGCAAACATCTAACTTCCAAGGCACATTTCAGAGTGACGATAAGAAGTGGTGTGAACAATTTATAGTGTTTCAATTTTACAGCCGACTTGGCACTTACCCTAACAAAAAATGTGATCATTATCAATTTCTTGGTAACATCCTCACTTCTAAACCTTGATTTAATTTGATTCTGGCACTTTCCTTTTGAATAAGTCTTCATGTTGATGCTGGTACAAATTTAAATCCTCTAAAAACAATCTCCTCCATCTTTTAATGTCTCAGTTAAGATAGGTAATTAAATCAAGACATATCAAACTGAAAACTGTTTCCATTCATTGTAAAAATGTCTTGCACCCTTGAGGTAACCATTTTGAAGTTAGCTCTGTCTGTAAGTACTCCCTTCTGTGAATTGATCCAAACATGCTAACAGAAATCTTTTTACAATACTAATGAATTTCGTGACCTGTCCGTACATTTTCTGATGTGCAAAATGGAGATTCTATAAGCAATGTTTCTAGAGATTATGCATTTATTAATCTGTGACAAAAGATCACCATCTTTGTACCAGAGACTTAAACTTTTCAACTTCCAATTGATGTCAGCATCTATAGGAGGAGAAATTTAATTTGGCTGGAAGACAATGTTAGTAAGAAAGATAAGTATCACACAAAAGGTAATAGCAGTCAACCATTCTAAATATCAAGTTCATTTTAAGTAGAAAAACAACACTGTCAAGAGATTGAGTGTCTACCTCTGTTCACATACAGTGACAGATATACAGCCATAAAGATCTGTAGTTGTTGAGGTCAGTTGAGGGAGAATAAGGCCAGTGTAGGGATAAAATACTGCAATGCCTTTACAGTTTTTAAATCTAGTTCACTGCAACTGAATATTACTGTAGTTTCTTTTCAGACAATGTATTTTTTCTTGTGCAAATGCCTGTGTTGTAATGCTTTTAGAAGAGGAATTGGGAGAGAAACTTAGAGAGAAAGACATTTCCAATAGAGAGTATTTCTGGGACTGAGGCACAGGGATTGAATACCCATCCCTCCATCTCCACAGCCTGCCTCTGGATACTATTTACCTTTACTTCTTTTACTTATCAAGGCCCCTTCCCCTTACCTTTCCACAGACACTTGACCAACATCCTTGCTACAAAATGTGACCACAGTGTGGTCATAGAAGCTAGATTCTATGTAATAGACTGTTACAACATTCTAAAAACCTTTAAATTCTTTAAAACTTAAAGCCTGCTGGAAAAACTGAAATAAGAAGCAAAATGCCTCAATTGTTTATCCCTTTTCTCAGCTAACTTCTCAAGTGTGTAGGTGAGTTTGTGTAAGATATTTCAATTTCTTAGCTTTTGAAAGAAACATGTATGTTTGATGTGTTTTGGAACACATGACACTCATTCTCATCATGTGCGCTTGACATACTGTACTTGGTTCACACGTTTTTAACATGGTATGACAGGTTGAGGCACAATTAAAGAAATTAGCTGGTCTGAGTGATACAAGAGGCAATGTGCTGAGTTTCTTCTCTGTGTGCAACTGACTTGTAGTGTATAGTAAAACATCATG
>WURT03067588.1:0-13592 GCA_009936505.3 Holothuria glaberrima
AACTTAGCTGTATAAGTCATTGGATCTGTACGTTGGTACAGTGAAAGAAACGACTGGGTATACTCTAGTCAAGTAAAACAAAAAAACGAGCCCTCGAAGGAGGGTTTCTCCCGGACTGTTGAAGGGCAGCTGTTTTACGACGCTAAGCGACCACAAATGTGGGAGAAACCTATGTGGTTTATGAATTACAACTTAACGTCGGGTGGCTAACCATCTCAACAATTTAGGTCAAACTTGGTCTCTCTTGAATTTGAGAGGCCAGTTCAGATGGAAAAAACCGTAGATTGCTCTTGGATGAAAAACCCACCTTACTTTGACCCTGCTAGGGATCGAACCCCGAAACTCCCGGTTGCCAAGCTTAATCGCTTCAAATGCCACCGCCTTTATCCACTCGGCCACAGCACAGAATGTGCTTGAGATGAAAGCTTAGAAATAAATTGTGATCACCAAGTAAAACTGCTGGATTATCAAATAGGCCCATTGGCCATTTGCTTCCGCCGACTTGAATGAAGATGGCCCATGGAAAATTCGAGGACCTCGAAAGTATTAAGGCAATTACTACACATATGCGGTTTGCTATATGCAGGCAAGGATCTAAAAAGGGTTCAACCGGCCAGAGGGTCTCCTTTTTCCGTGCACCATTATTTGTTGCATTTTTGCTGATGATGATACAGAAAAGTTCATTGCCTTGAATATGATTGTCTAGTCCTCACTGCAGGCCTCGACAAAAATTTCCAAACTAACTCACCATTTGGCGAGCGGACTAACAATGAAAGTGTACGGTCATGTAGTATGAGTGTTAGCCTTCATAAGCAAAATTTAACTCGCCAATGGCAAGATGGAGAGCGTTTATGTCGAAACCTGGCCCTACGAACACGAGAAAATGCATGCAATGGCTCTTTGTTCCCACAATTTTTCCGAGAGGAGGCTTCGTTAGTTGCAGAGATGTACGTGGTGACAAAGTTTTGGCTTAGGGTACGATATACACTATACAATCTAAGGTGTTTGGAACGCCTTACCTTAGCCCTAACCACTGGCTTTAATGTTAGCTTCGAAAGGGCACCCAATTTGACGAAATGCTACCCCTTTAAAAATTACCCCTGGGTTCTTCAGTACCCACCGTAGATGAACCTTCGGCACTCGTGACTGAGTATTGCTTTCACTGTCACTAATGAGCCACGTTCTATACCCTGAATCTGCAAATGTCGGCAAACATACAGTGAATTTAAAGTGGCTACCACAATTAGGCCGAATGCATGGGGACGTGGTGAGAGCATCCGACTTGCAGCCGGAAGGTCGGGGGTTCGAATTCTGACCGGGTCATACCAAAGGCTTAAAAAATTGAACCGACTGCCATTGTGCTTGGTGCTCAGCATAAGCAATGGAGTAGGGAAACAAGCCAGTGAGTCACAACTGGATAAAAGGCCGTGGCCGGCCCGACTTAAACCAATTGGTTAGAAACTGAGCCATAAAACCTCATCTAACTAAGCACAATTAGGCCTATTCAAGTGTATAGTCACGTTAAAGTAGCCAACAGCACACATCACTCCAGTACCCACAGCCTTGGACATACGGATTACTTTATCTGGACCTGCTAATAATGGTATTCAACAGATGAGTTGAATTCAACGATTATGTGTGTTGAACAAACTCACCAAAGGTCAAAGGGTCAAATTCGGTGGACGCACTAGTTTATTTGTTGCCCGTGCGTTTATTTGTTGTTTGCTTTAGTTGACTTTTGCACGCGTGAAACTTCAAACCTCCACATAGTCACCCACCGAAAAAGGGACTGTTGCGATCTTTTCACCTCCGTGGTAGAGCTTGTAAACAGAAGCGTACACAAAAGTTATGGCACGTTAAACAGTTTAATGGCATCTCGTTAAAATTATAAATCAAATTATTATCATGACTCTAAGTGAAATTCTCCCATCTTGTTCGTTAAGACATGTATGTTCATGCACTGTGCTATATCTAAAATGATACAAGTATATAGTTTTCATGAGCCTTTTCAACAGTGATAAGTCTTAACGCATTTGACTGATTTGACACATATTACCCATGGTCAACGATGACCTGTCATAAAAAAACAATCCCCCGAAGCGACAGCAATTATAGACCTGTAGACTATCCCATAGTGCCCAATGACAAGTTACTTCAGCGTACCATTAAACACCTGGACGGAGAGAGCTAATTAAAATAGAAAACCCTACTCAATTACACAACGTAATGAAGTGACCAGGGCCCTGTTTCATAAAAGGTTAAGGTCAATCTTAAGTTTGATTTCAGTAGGATGATTGCATGGCAGATCAAACTTAAGACTGTTACTCTTTATGAAACAGGGCCCAGGACTCCATCCAACAGTCACTGGATCTCAAGTCTGAAGTCTTAGTTTATTATTCACCATACTTTCTAATCCTAAATACATTCTTAGTCGTGACAGTTGTATCTAATTGTAGGCTAATATACAAAAAGTGTGACAAATACTCTTTATAAAGCTGCTTTGGGTAGTAGATATCTCTGTCACCTTTCGCAAAACATCAGTGAAGCCTAAACATAGTCTACGTGGAGGCTCTTTTGGTATAGGCACGTAGTCTCTAGGTCCGAATACCACCCTTCATTTTGTCATATTCCAATGATTTTTTTTTTTGGGGGGGGGGGAATCTTTAAATTGTTTACAAATTCACACAATATAATTCACACTATGAATTGCTGTGAATTTAGGCGGGACAGGGCCGGATTTAAGCATGGGCCAGTGGGACACGTGCCCAGTGCAGTGGTAACACCAGGATTTTAAAAGTGGGGGGGGGGGCAAATGGAGGTCAAAAGAAAATGTTGGGGCAAAAAATTTTCGCGTGTTGCGGGAGATCGAACGCGAAGCGCGAGCTATAGTAGGTGGGGTCCAGGTGGCCCGCCTTAGGGCCCCTGCTGGGGTTTAGGGGCAAAGCTCTGGTGGGGGTCCAGGGGCGTAGCCCCCGGAAGCTCTGAGGACATAGCATATCTCTAAGCGAAAAATTAAGTCTCAGGATAGGTATATTTTGGTTCATAATCATCCAATGCAAAGATTCCAAATAATTTGAATATATTAGGCTATTCCTCAGGTCATTCCACTATACTTCAGGAGCTGAAAGGGGAAATCTGGGGGAAAAGTTTCAGACTGGGGGAAATGCCCCCCCTTGCCGCCACTGGCCCAGGGGCCCCACAAAATTACATTATAGCATTTTCGGGGTAGAGTATTCCAGACTGAATCCCTTTCGTGACTTTCTCCACTGTAGTCTTGTGGAGAATTATAGTGGAAGGGGCCCCCACATTAGGTTGTGCCCAGCCCCCCACCCCAAAAGTAAATCCGGCCCTGACGCGGGGTCAGTTTACTTTTCCTTCTTCAACGTGAAGAGAATTACAAAATATAGAAATGAGAACTTTCCAGACTAGTGTAAGGTGTGCATGTACCAAAAGTCAGTGATGTCACACAGAATATTTGACAACCACCTTCCTTCAAATTCTCTTATTTCCATGAAGTACATATATGTGCTTCTCTCATGATAATATGATAAGTATAATGGAAAAACAAGAAAGACAACTTTTGCTGCTCCACTTTAATTCGAATTCAAGACATTTCGGTCATTCGACCTTTCTCAGTTGACAATGCACTATAGTATACAGGTAACTGTAAAGATAAGCATAATTGATTCTCTTCTCCCAGTGGCCCCCACAGGGGCTTTACGTCCTGGATCCCACCAGAGGCCATATGAGGGCAAGGGCGGATCCAGCCCAACACCAATGGGGGCAGTCGATCAGATGGGCGCCAGATACTAAAAGAGCCGGATGGAGTTAAAAATGCAACAATGTATGCAGGGGTGGCTCCAGGGTATATTAATAGGGGAAAAGTATGGGGAGAGTGATCGCTGTCCTGGGGATGGGTCTAAAAATTTTTGGTAACTTAAGTTGCTTAGATGCAAAATGGTGCTGTCTTTGATATATTTTTGGAACTGATCATATATGGCTGGAAAATGTTTCTAATTTAGTGAATTCTAACTTTTGGTTGGGTGAAAGAGGAGGGAAACCTTCGTTGTCTAAGAGAATGGTATGTTGTCATTAAACCTCCTAGAGCCTTCCTTTTGGATACTTTATGTCTTCTATTCGGGGAGAGATTTTACGCAAAAATACGTAGGTGGAGTCGAAAGAAACATTCTTGAACTATTACGAAAATTTTCCTTCCTTCATTTGTGCACTATAAAAGGGCATCTAAAAGCTGCAGACATCGTAATAGGGCCTCCTGGAAGCTCTGGGTTAATTTTATGGACCAGATGTAGGCCTAGCCCACCTCTCATCTTCTCTTCTTCTTCTTCTTTCTCTTTCGCTTCCTCCCTTTCTTTTCTTTCCTCCTTTTCTTCTTTTTTCCCTTCTTCTCCTTCTCTTTTCCCCTTTTCTTGCAAATTGGAGGGGGGTGGGCGGTCGCCACTTCCACCCGTGTGGCGCTGCCCTTAATGTATGTATCCTAATACCAATTGTAAAAAATTAGGCCCACCTTTTATGTCATGAGAATCCAGCAGGTGATTTTTTCCCGCTGTATGGCACTGCCTAACTAGAATGTCAACATAGGTTACGGCTAGTCAAGCTTTTCGATCTCGATCGGCTTCTCTGCGATGTACGATACGGAAGCTAGCTGAACATACCTGACAGACAGTGTTGTGTTAGTGTAGTGACATTTGTTACAGGTCGTTCATACGCGTACGAGGGCCGCCGGTTCACATAATAAACAGCTCTAGTCTATAGGGCCAGGTATTCAGGTAGTGTGTGCACAGTTTGTCGCTGACCAGAAGTAACTAAGATCATTAGGGTACGCTAAAAATGAATATGCTGTGGTTTTCAGCAGGAAATTTCATAGGGCGCTTTACATACATCTGGAAGCACGTACTTGCACACAGAGTAACACAAATGACAATGTTGTTGCTTGATGTAGATCTGACAAGGAAATGTGAGATCAATAAAACAATATTAAAAACAAGAAGGTGGTAGTTTTTACTTAATTTCTCAGGAGGCAGGAGGGCGCATTTTTCTTGTATTGGGGCGCCAGATTGGTCATGGGGGCAACTTCCCCCAGCCTTAATCCGCGCTTATATGTGGGAACCTACATTCGTCACAGGTTTTGCGCTTTGCACTCTCTGTGCAAGCTACGCATGCACTTTTTGGTCTCCACATATAAAGATGTTTCGCTGCCACTGTCCTAATTGACCATTCAGTTGCGACACCCACCCCATTCCCCCGCCCGTTGAAAAATTCTGGACACCCACTGGTAGTGGGATATTTATTCATTGCAATTAAACAGCCTCAAGTCTCAAGATAAAATTTCCTTGAATGACATTGCTTAATGCTTATCAAAGCATTTTCGTCGAATAATAACAGCACGCGTTAAACTACATCACGTGACTGACATTGTTTGTAGACCGAAATTAAATTGGATCATCACATCTGTCGATCCAATTATCAAATAGGAATCGATTCTGTTTTAAAGTTTAATAGCTTATATTTCATATGATATAAGCAGAAATTAAAGGGCAATTCTTTTCATTCCAGACAGTTCCAATTACCAATATGCAACTTGTCGCTTCTCCCATAACTGTGTAAAGCCCCTCCTTGTGCAGACACAAACCTATTTTATTGCTTAAGGCCATGTCCTGATGAACATATAATGTTGTAACGTGTAATCCAAACAGGCAAACACTGCCTCTGCATTGTGTGAAATGTGAGTTAATCTGCATCTTTTGAAATTTCAAACTTTGAAGTCAACCAAAGAGCAGTCACCAACTGAAAATTTTGATACCCCCACACTAAAAAATATACTTTGGGTGACAAGAATTTGTCTTTAATCTTTCGTAAGTACCTATTTGTAGAGTTAAATTCATTTTGTCCAGGTCTGCAGTTTTCGATATATTTCTCTTTTCTCTTTATATTTCAGAGGCTGTTTTCAAAGAACTGTCACATGTCTTCCTCACTTCAGAAGTTATCACGGAGGGTAAACCTAACCCTCCCATCACGGTTTCACTTGACGCAATCACTAATAAAACTGAATCGACAGTAGTTGCCGGTGAAGATCTCTGGGAAGTCGCCACGTTTTTCTCGAATAAATCCAGCGGTCTCGGACCAAGAATACTGGAACAAAACCAAATTTTGAATAGATTGGATGATAGTAAGACTTTAGAGCTGGAACAAGATTTGAAATTTCCGTCGGTAGAGTTTTCAACAGATTTGACCAATCACGAGTGCAGTAGCATACCTTATATTTGTTTTCAGCTACGAAAGAATTTAGAATCCAGTGTGAATTATGAATTTCTGCCAGACCCTGAGACGGAACCTCTGATTGACTGTTCCAGCACGGCTGACGTGTGCAAAGGTAGGGTAGGTATTAATATCACGGCTGATCCATGCCTAACGGGTTCCCTCACCAGAATGTCATTACCGGATTCGGGTCCTGAGCAAAATTATATTTGTCCACTCCGTCTTGGAGCTACTGAGCACTAGTCGGGCCCTGGTGGCAATTAGGACAATGCGCAGCCCGTTAGTTCACTTATGCTGCTGGCTGATCCTTAATAATATTAAGAAGATTCTTCCAGAACCTCGATACGGCATAACTGACTGTTCCAGCACGTTAGACATGACTATGACATGTGTGAATGTAGATAACAGCGGCGGATCCAAGGGCGCAACAGGCGCGCGTCCCCCTATTGCGTGAAAAATTGAAGCAAAAAAGAAAAATGCTTCTAAATGTGTCAAATATAGCACCATTTTGCATCTCAGCCCTGTTCCAAAAGCAAAAGTTTCTGAAGGGGAAGGGAGCCCTCCCTTTAGACCCTTCCCCGGGACAGCAATCAGTCAAAACTTGCGCCCTCTATTGAAAAGTCCTGGATACGCCCCTGAATAACGGAATGGATACCCTAACAACTAGCTGGTAATAATTACAATGTAACTCTAATCAATCAATTTAATAGGATAAGTTTAGTTTTTAACTTTCGGAGGGATTAGAGTTTAGTGCAAGTATTTCATAACGTGACCCCCTTAACTAAGGTATGTCTTATTTGATGTATACATGTTTCTTTCGCAGGAGTTATCGCTCGATACCTTACCTGGTCCCAATACGAAGACGACAGCGAGCGAGTCCCAGGGGAACTTACACCCCTTAAAGGGGACGTGACAGTGGAAATGGTCCCCTCCTCCAGGGACCTAGAAGGGGACAATCTATGGAAGTTAACAACATATGCCAGCAGTACGCCGAATGGAAGCAACCCCGTATTACCAATCTTTGAGCAAGTACTTTCACCATCTCAGTCTGGGACACCCTTAGTGGATGGTGGACCTTTGATCTTTGAGAATATCAAAACACTTCCTTATCCTGTCGATAAGCTGGGGTGTGGGGAACTGAAGTACCTCTGCTTTGAATTCAGAAAATCAGAAGAATCGGAAATAGACTATGCTTTTGAAACAACTACTGGCGAAGACGTTTTACGAGAGTGTATGCTACAAGAATGCGAGAGTAAGTTTTTTTCCTCAAATAAGTGATGCCATTGATCCATCCTTCGGTAAGGTATACAAGGTACATAATTTACTAATGTAAAAGGAGCTGTTGTACCCCGAAAACCTGTTTACGAATCTATGGATATGTTTCTTAATAATTGGTGACTTCACTTTGATTAACATAAATTCAAACAATAGCGTCACTTTGATTGGTCAATGGTGACTTTTACAACACTGAGTAGTTTAACCAATGGAGGACAACGCGCACATATTAGTGCGCAGATGGTGCGCAGATATGACTTTGCGTAACTGAAGCTCTCTATGGAGTACTGTAGCTTTGTCTAAACGGTACACGCGACAGAGACTTTTTTAAATTTAAGGGAGATTTTTTATTACTACCTAGGGAAAAAAATTCAACAGCACTGGGTACGTATGTGATAATTCTAAAATTGAGTTAAAAGAATAGTCCAGACCCACATTTATAATTGATGCGTTTAAAGAGGAACGTATTCTATGCATCTATAGGAGGAAAAATAAAGAAATACAAAACATTGGTCCCCAATTTTGGTAGAAAATGTGTCAACTTCAATTGCTAATATCTCGAGAACCGAACATGGGAAAGGAATGAAAATTTCACCAGAACGCTTAAAACCGGTTTCTCTGGTACTATATCAAAATATGTTAGGGTTTGGTCTATTCTTTCAAGTTTGCTCTGCAACTTATGTAAGAATAACTTTTTTGACAAATATCTTAGCAACCTTTTTGGGTAACGAACCTCTCGGTAGATCCATTAATAATCAGTTGTTGGATAATCTCTATCCAATTTCAGTACTTTTACATACGAATCTACTGTTGGTGATATTTTACGGTGCACTAGAGTAAAATAACACATCTTTCACCATGTAAATATGGAGACTGGAAGGATAAATTAAACACTTGAAGATTTTCTTTAGGGGACGGAAACTGTGTAACCTAAAAAGTTTGTTATAGGCTAGTCAAACATTAAAGGTTGGTGAACTCTAATTGAGCAGACTGATTGTTAATACGTGTTAAATTCATGGAAGCTAGACATCTCCATAGGAAATTAAGACCTAGAAGATGCCAAACATTTGATAACTTCCTAAATCAACACGATCGAATCATAAATGATTTGACCCCTCACTTCCTAGATGTCAGCTTGGTAGATGGTAGTTTGCGAACATTGACGTTTTTACATCCTCAAAGATTCTGGCAAAGTTTTGATATATTATTGACATAGGCCTGCTATTGGCGTCGATAGTTCTAATCGAATTATTAACTGAAATATCGGTACTTAGTAATGTAAGTTCAAGTTGCAGGAAGAATCACGTTTCTATGACATTTATATGTCGATGCCTGATAGTTTATCAAGAAAAGTAGAGAAATGGGGGGGGGGGAAGGAGAAACAAGGGGCAGCGGTTGGCAGTGGCATGTATGGAACTACCCATCTAGAAAGCGGGGGTTGTTTCCCTGTCTAAATGTGGGAGGGGATGAAGTATGCTTTCGCGCCCCAGTTTTCAAGGACAAAAGTTTTGTTCTTTCTGTGGAAAATATCAAATCGTTTCAACACCACATCAACTTGCTTTTTAATTTGTAATTGTACTTCAGAAACGACACAAAATGTAGCATCGAACTTGCATCTAGTTACGATCAAATAGGCAACATTTTTTCCAAAGGAGGATGGGAATACCCCTCCTCTTGGATCCCTTCTCCAGAACGACGGTCTGGGACGTCCAACCTACCCCACACCCATCCGTCAAGATATGCTTCCTGCATCTATGGGACTATATCTGCACTAAACATGAAAATAAAAGCATCTTATCATTTTGAAGTCTCTTTAAAGGACAGATACTCGTCACCCAGATATGACTTTAACTTGGAGGCAAGCAAAATTCTTAATTCAGTAATTGGTCACTGCTCTTTGATTGACATCAGAGTTACGCAATTAAAAAAAATGCAGAGTACCTCCTATTACACAGCATGCAAAGAAGTTTTGATTACACATTAGGGCCTTGTATGCTCACCAGGATATCGATAAACTATGTTTGTGTCTGCACAAGGAGAAGCTTAACACAGGTATGAGCGGGGCTAACGAACTTACTTGGGAGAATAGGAAGTGTGTGGGATTATGAGATTTCCCCTTTAGAAAGGGAGACGGATCTGAAGACTTGGTGCGAAACTTTTTTCCATCTACGTTCAATTTTCACTCACATCATTGCACTTCGTAGTAGCTTTCAATAGCCCGCGGAAACAACTCTGTATACTCTGCCCCTCTGTAGGATACGACTCCTCTTGAACACGCCGCAAAGGACACTGCGTAGGCAATTTTTTCGCTACCAGCCTAGTTTCTCTTAACACAAGATCTTCCAGCTAGTTCTTGTGTCCTACTTTTACTTCCTCCTGCAATCATCTAAAATTTCAATTTATGCAAAATTGACGGCTACCAATTTGTTTTATTACACAAAAAAGTTTGCCATCCTGGTGATCTGGTGATGGACCGATGTAATCTGTAACCTAACGGATCAGTTGTATTGACATCCGATATTTGAAATGCACTTATCGGCCACCGCCGTTTCGATACCGATATAATGAGGAGTATTAGTTTACTGTACACGACGGCAAATACTCAATATTTACTATATATGTCATCAATGCATTGCATGTCGTCGGTCCATATTATACCGCAATTTACAAAGGTTCAAGTTGAAGTTTTATCATAAAGTTTACAACGGTGAGTACAGTATGGTTGTTGCAATTGAGGACATTTTGCTGATACCGAGGACAAATGCTATAAACTTACATGGGCCGATACCGTAATCGAATACCCATGTTCGGTTCAAAAATGATTGTGACGTTATCTGGTTATAGAAACAGATATGGAAAACAATCTTTTCTCTTATTTTCTTCTTCAACAGCGGTATTTGTAAACAATATGAACTGGACGATTAGTTCTGACAATCCAATACCGGGAGAAGAATCGCCCATTCTGCTGGACGTGGATGTAGATTTTGAAGATTATTCCAGAAACGTATCAGGGAATGACTTGTGGCAGGTGTCTCTGTTTGGCAGTCAGTCTCTTGAAGGTAACCTATGGTAACTTCATAATGTATGGGTGGGGCAGTGGCGAAGCTAGGGAAGTCAGTCAGAGGGGCGAGAATCATGGCCTAGCCTGTAGGGGCGCTTTCAGGTAAGCAGATACCCTGTGCCTCAACAAGATCTAAGTCAAGTCTTGTCAATCTTTTCTTTTAGCTTTCCTCACCCGGAAGAAAACTGATAACCTATTCCTTCTCCCCAAGTTATTCCATTGAAACATGTACCATTATCAATCCCTTCCTTTCACATACTAGTATAAATGCGACCACTATAGTTAAATTATTGTTCATGTTTTTGTCGGGTCCAGATTCAGGCCTTGATGTAAAAAGGAGCCTACTTTACTAACTCTCCCTCCTAAATCGCAGAAGTAACCATTCTCATTAGAATATAGATAACGGCAGCTGTTTGGACATTATGTTATCTAGGCCCCAAAATAACAATATTAATCCATGTTATTTGGAAGCAATGTGAATGATGATGCAAGAGTAAAGAACGGTAAAAACTTGAAAAGGGTGCAGGCAGGCGATTAAGTCCGTCGGGAGGGGGGTGGGGCGAACGACCTCCTGACTTTATGAACGCTCCCCCACTGGGGAAGTGTTTGCCCTAAAATATGCCCTAATTTGCGAACAAACATGACATGAATTTCTCCACTTTTATGTCCTGGATTCGACAATTTCTTTCTGTTCGTTGTTTTTTTTTTGGGGGGGGGAGGGAGGTACCTTCTCTGTACCTCTTTATACGCCTATGGGTAACTTTGTGTTATAATTTTATCTATAAGATGGACATGTGCTTGTAGTAACTTTTGTGCAAAATGTTATCACTGCAAACATTCCACCCGTCAATGCATTAAAAAATGTGTGTCAGACATAAAATCTTGAATGACTACAAGTAAACTGAAGTTGAATGATGAGAAAACAGAACTTCTTGTTGTCATCTCTAGAAACAATCAAACTAAAATCCAAACCGAACAGATTCAAATTGGTAATTCCATCACTGAGCCTTCTATCTGTCTATTGCTGCTCGCAACCTTGATATAATCTTTGACAATACCTTGTCCATGGAATCTCATGTTAAGAAGCTCTGCCAAACTGCTTTCTTTCATATCAGGAACATTAATAGTATTCCCAGATGTTTGCCTGACGATTCGGTGGCTTTAATTGTTCACGCCCTTATAACATCCAGGCTTGATAATTGCAACTTCCTGTTGTACGGTATTCCTGATAAGTTGGTCAGAAAGATTACGTGAGTTCAGAATGGAGCACCCCGAATTTTAACAAAAACTAGAAAACATGATCATATTACACCTATCTTGAAACATCTTCACTGGCGTCCAGTCCGGCATCGCATTAACTATAAAATAATGCTTCTCACATGGAAAGCGCTAAATGGCAAAGTACCGGTATATCATAGAGAACTCCTCAAACCATATTCCTCAGGTCGCAGTTTAAGGTCTGCAGGAAAAAACTCTTCTAGCCATTCCAAGAACTTCTATGGCTGCTGGAGATAAGACCTTTTCTGTAGCTGCTCCTAAACTGTGGAACTCTCTTCCACTGAACATTCAATGTTACACTTCCTTATTTACCCTTAAGAATAATATTAAAACTCACTTGTTCACTATTGCTTATGATTAATCTTTGCTTCACTGGTGATACTTTGTTTTTGTTTCTCGTTCTTATTATTGGTCCACTACGTTCCTTATTGAGCCTCGGATTATGTTTTACATAGATATATGGCGCTTTACAAATGCATAATTATCATTACAGTTATTATTACTATTATTAACATATAATTAATTCCCATTCTAAATTATTGGTAGCATTGTATTTTTTTTATTGAGTTAAAGTAATGGAAGATTAAGAAAATATGAAAAAATGTGACGTCGTGGTAAGAGCGTAACCTTATTCATATTGATTGGTAGCTATGGCCCACACGGCGAGATATTTTAAGCGAACAATAGGGCCGTAGCCTGGCCGGATTCTCAAGGGGTAGTTTCATGACAGCGTTCAGTGGTATACCTGTGATAGTGGACACGCAGACAAATCCTTTCTTTGACTTTATCACCAATTCCCGTGGAAGGGTGTAGGAAAGGGGTCTGATTGTACGGGAGAGGGTCTGTTCATAACCCCCCCCCCCCTTTGAGAAATATTTGCCTTTGAAAAGTTGATTGGATACAAAGTGGTGCTATCTTTGAAAAAGTTTTGAATTAATTTTATACACTAAAATTCTCATTATGTAGAGTTTTTTCGGCTGTGACATGACACGGTGTCTGTAACAGCCTAAGATTTAGCCGGTGCGAACCCACTCTTTTAGTGTGCTACTTTCTGTTGCTCTGTTCTTGTCAAAATGTCTCCCTGCAGATTGGCGAAAATAAAGCCTTCTAAACCTCCAAAGTTGCTCCTTAACACTTTCTGAGGCCTCATTGTTTAGACACCGGGACTTCAAGAAGAAAAGTTAAACTTGAAAAATTTATTCAGTAAAATCACTTCGTAGGAGAAAATACGACAAAGAGGTACTCAAATAAGCCCATTAATTTCAGCATGAAATTAAAGGTTATCATAGGCTATATTCATAAAGGGTATGTTTGTGTCGGACACCGCGTGAGAAACAACAGTAAAAACTTAAATATGCCTCAGCTGTGTTGTGTGCATGTAACAAATATAACCTTTCTCAGTGTATCATTGGAGGTGATTATCTCCCTGGTTTTGACTGGCAAAATGAGGTGGTGCTCAATAGTCCTGATAAGGGCAAATTTGATCCATTTGTGAACACCATGAGTGAATTTGGTCTTAGCCAACACACGAAGGAGATCACACGTCCTTCCTATAGGAATATTGTGGATTTGTTACTCACAAATGTGCCAGGGTCAGTTTCGCGCGTGTACTGTTCTCCCGGAACGTCTGACCACAACGTAGTTATTGGTATATTTAACACTGCTTTGAAATATGTTCGTAAGCCTCAAAGAACTATTTTCT
>WURT03067599.1:0-13591 GCA_009936505.3 Holothuria glaberrima
TGAGGGATGAACCTTGGTGTAACAAAGCTACCCCCTCCCCTAGGCAAGGAATCACTAAGCCTTTGGGCTTTCTGGTTAGGTTTTTACCATATTGAGACATAAGGAATCTACCTACTTTAAAGCACCCCCACAAGCAATTCTTGCCCCCTCTGACTGAATTCCCTTCCTCCGCCACTGAGTGGCCCCTATGTCAGTGGACTCCAGAAAGTGTACATTCCAAGCCAGGGGTGACATTGAAAGGACATGGGGGGAGGGGCACAATTGACACCATATTACACCTATAATTATAAAGACCTTGATTAAAATAAAACTTCAGATAGGGACAGGATAATCCTTCCCTTGGATTTCCATACCCCCAGTTTCAGACATGAAAGCTGGCCTCTGGTCCATGCCCAGCAGATACAAGTGAAATATGTGTGAATCTCGAATAACCTGACAAAATCTTGTGTCTTTTGAAAGGCCCACTAAGTAGTCATATTGGGCAGCTGGTCTTCATAGTTTCAGTGACATTCTGTATGTATTCCATTGAGTTTTGATCAACTCAGCAAGTTCAGTTCAGTTCTGTTCAGTTTATTTTCTCTAAACCACCTCATCAAGGTACAGGAGACATGTGTACAGTTCAGTAATTAACACATAAAACTAATAGGAAGATGACAAAAAAAAACACAAAAGTAGTAACATACAAAACACAAAAATCATTCAGTTACAACCAGGAGTATTGTTTTGTGGGAAAAGTGTCAGGAGAGGTAGATTTGAAGCAATTCATGATAACAGACTTCAATAACGTGAATTATAACTTTCACCTACAATGACTTCCCCCATCATTGGGACTTGACCCAGTACATGTACCTGCTGAAGCCATAGGTGGAAGATTACTGTGAAGACCAAGATGCAGAACTACATACATGTGTGAGGTGTTGGATATTGAGGGAGTTATGAAGGGTAGGCAGTGGCTGGAGGGTACTACCCATGCTGAAGGCCTGTGTGTCACCATATCACTTGGAACTTTAAATGTATGATGATGTATCATAATCTTACAGCCTACAAAATGGGCTGGGTTGTGTATGATGCCCACATTACAATATAAAGGTGTGGGCCTGTAGCCATTGAGGACATGTTGGGACAACCTCCTCCCTCCCCTCCCCACTTCATTTTGTCTCAACATTTTGTTCCAGTGTTTCAATTGTCTGTCGTAATACATAAACTTTGCTCCATCAAATCCGAGCCACTGACTTCATGCATCATAGGGAAAATATTGTGTGCTGCAGAACGTTACTAAAAGGTTCATTAGATAGCCTGCAGATGGGTGATTGTTTTTTGTGTTTATGACAGCAGTGCTGACAAGTGCTTCATTTACATTATAAACATTTACCATGCATAAGAATCAAGCTAGCTTTCTGATCAAGGAAAGCCTTTTGTCCTTACTGAGTTCTGAATTGTGTATACTGTCATGGAATCAAGTCCCTCTTCTCCAACTTGTCATTTGGACACAAAGGAATTGGAAGTACCAAAACTGCTTAGGTTTTCTGCAATAAGTTTTGACCATTGAAGCTTCTTGTTTGCAGTGGGTTGAAGGCCATTCTCTGGTGGTCAAGTCGCTATGTCAAGATCCTCTGTTTTGTTTATTCACAATCAATACGGACCTTCACTTATCTTTTTTTCCAGCTATACAGCCTTGCATTTCCCGTTAGCTTTATATAGTTTTGCATCCTTGACTCTTTTTGAACTTCCACAAGCTTTTAGTATGGTTAGTGATGTGTTGCCATTTAAGCTCTCCTGGAATGCACACAGATATTTGTCTCAATCTCATTACAGATGCGATCAATAAATAGGATTCCATTTGTGGCACAAATTTTGTTATAGTGGGCATACACCTCTTTGTGTTATCTGTGTGCATTATTGTGTAAGCATGCATCTGTGTAGGGCCCTTACACTGAGTCAATCAAGAAAACTGAAAACCTTTTTCTTCTCAACATCAACACCAATTCACAGACTGATGCACAACACTACCAAAGTATTTCAACAGTAGTTACAGTTGCCATATCTCTTGTGGCAGTGAATAGTGACAGTGCTACTAGTCTGTACAAGGAGTTGATCTGTAGATGCTTTGCAGAGCAGGCTTTTTGCTTTCTTTTTTACACCTATAGCATCTCATGTGGTTGTCCCAGTATAAACGTGTGCTGTGCATTGTCCCTCAGGTTTGATTGAAGTAGCCTTTTCTTAGATCCGGGTCAGATTTTTATTAGGTGGCTTCCTGAGAAGGGTTTGGATGCTGTAGGTCTCAGACAATTTATAGTTCACTTTGACATAGTAAGGAATGAATGTATCGTTTACATAGAGGTGGCTGAGTGTCGGGGACCAAATGGCTAGCAATATTTTGAATAATTAGATTAACATTAAACAAAATACTAAGACAAGTACCAACAACTGGCATACAGTACAGTAGCATAAAGGAAGGAACTTGGTTTTCAGTGCAAAGTTATTTTTTCATGTAAATTTTTGGGATTCATGCTCTCCACCTCGTCACCCTGTTCCAGTTGGTTAAATATACATCGCACCTCTCTTACCTCCTATCTACAATTGCATTTGCCAGTTGTGAGCATGCCAAACTTCGGACTGTTTGCACCCGGTTCTAGCATCCTCGGGTGATCCAGTATTGGGGCTCGTAGATTCACAAACCGGAGAGTTTTGGAGATTGTATTTGAGTAATTTAGCAAACATAAAGAGATATCAAATAACTCCTATTGCTTCCCTGGTCTGATCTCCAGCCATCCCAATCTTTCTGTTCCTCTGCACCTCTTTCCCTCAGTTAAACACACCATTATTTTGCAATTTCTGACTTCAATGCATTTTAAGCTCATATATCATGATGGGGTGTCTATCTGTCCATAGTTTTCGAAGAAATTGTATTAATAATTAAAATCTTGTGCAGTGTTTGACAAATTTATCTGTAAGTTGCTCACAAAAATCTTTGAGTGAGGATCCTTCAGAGGCATGTGAAAAAGTTAAGGGCGAAGGCTCAAAGCCCCAAAGGGTCATCTAAAGTTCATGCCATAGTTTTGTAAATTCATAAACAGTATCTTTCCCTTTTCATGAATTATTATCAGAGTTGCTCAGAAGTATGATTAGCATGTGAAGAAAAAAAATTGTGGCTCCAGTTTGAGATGTTTTCACCTGGTGTTGTTTCGACCTGCCCATTTTCATCACTTTCTTGCAATCTGTCTACTGTACCGCACTCTGTTTAACACTTCCTGTGAATGAGAGGTAAACAGTGTAAATTTGTTCAGATTTAGTTAAAGGGAACTGTTAATGACTGGTTTTTCAATTCTGCCTCTTCTAAACAAACCCTTGTGCAGGGAGGTTGTGTGAGAGCGTGAAGTGTTTAGTGTAAAGTCCCTGTAATTTTATTAAAAAATTCTCAACTTCCACAGTTTCTTCTTATGTCAGTAAAGATCTCCTGGGCTGAGATCTTACCCAAACTGACATCAATCAATCAATGACATTTACAAAGTGACAGTATCAATAACAGTTGTTCAACTGTGCATAAAAGACAGTTTCATGGACAAATTGCTTCAAGCTTCTTTAGAAAAAAAATAATTTTAACAGTTTCCTGAAAGTGTCAACAGTCTGAGCACTCCTGATGTGATTTGGAATCTTGAGCGTTACACTCTTTAGGGCCAAAAAAAAATAACAATTTGCAAAAGTAACAATGTAGGTACACACTACATAACACACTGTGCCTGTATAGATGTCACATAGGAATGCTCCACTCTTACTGGTCTACTCAGTTCAGTATATTTTACTGCACTGCATGCAAATCACATGACCACTAGACCAGAAGGTCAAATGTGGCGTCAAACTTAGTCACGCTCCATTTTAAGTGTGGGGTAAATATACACAAAGGAACGAGGAAAATACTTCACTCTTTCTTGCAGTGTGTTTTTGCACAAGTATTTCTCAATTTGAATGGCAGTATTAAATTATGAGCAATTGTAAATGTGGAAGTCATATTCATATTCAAGTCAGCGAAAGGGTAAAATTAAGTTGCTTTGGTTTTACAAAAGATCACTGCTTGAAATGTAATAAGTACATAAGTTATGTATTTATATCTTTATTCCTTAAATTCTGTAAACAATGGAAGCATGTGATCTTTATTTGTGTTATACTGTAATACTGTAAGTATTAAATGTAGCAATATAAATTATCAGGCCTATTGACTGTGTGTAGTGTATATGCCAGTGAAAGATTTTGTTCGAAATTCTCACATCTTCAATGTACGTTGCTTCTCATCCTTTCCATTCTCTATTAGCATGTTGCACATTGTATGAAAGCTTTGTTTCCACATGATGTTACATTTATTTACTAAGGAGATTGGCTTTTTTGAAACATGTCCTACAGGAATTATAGCAGGTGTATTGTGCAATTTAACAAAAACTAATAACGAAAACAGACCAAAACAAGGGTATTTCAATTTTAACTTTGCTGCAAATGAAATGGAAAGGGAATATATTTTGTAAACTGTAATTACCATGCTATTTCTCATAGATCAGGTGTAAACAGTAGAAAAAGCTACCCAGGTAGTAATTTTTCTACCTAGATAGTAGCATTTTCGGTGGGTTCACCAAGTACACAGTGAAAGCACTAGATTCTGACATCAAATTTTGCATGAAGTGTAAAAAGTATAGATTTAATTGCAGTCTTCCCTGCAAAATCATCTGTTTGTAGGTTTTCAGATAGTGACTACATATGTCTGAACAAGCATTTTGGATGAAAGACCTCTCTGAAGTCGATGACCTGTAAAGTTTTAAGATAATGCATACCTGTACATTGTGCAACACACAAACCTTGTTTCATCGCTCACATGAATTTTTTTCTGCACAAATTGAATATAAGACCTGTGTCACACTTACAGATCTTACAACTACATCTAGTGTCCAGAGAGTACTGCCTGTTGTCATTAAATACTGAAATAGAAAATAAAATGCACAAATATTCATACGTACAATTTCTTCTCCTCTTTTACATGTGCAGGCTGTAAGTCCCATCTACACAATCATACATTTGTCCATGAACATCATCATACAAATGCATGACATAGTTTCACAGATTCCGGCCTTGATTATCCATCAATGTGTACCATATACGCAATGTTCATGTGCCATATAATGTAGACCCAAACTACTCGGACTTGAAATGTTCTTAATTCTTCATTTTTGCTGAATATCCATATATATATTACCATGTTTAATAGGCGATGATATCTCCTACCATGACTATGACCATACAGTATGATCAAATGATGAGAATAGACCCTAGACGTTCTCAAATGTTTTGAACATTTGTTGGAAAGATAAAACATGCAGCTTAAAATTGAAACACTGTCATACATGTCAAATGTTGTTAAACTCTTTTGGGAAGCCCCCTCTACATGGTCATACAGTACATTCGTTCATGAACATCATCGTACAGATGTATGATGAAGTTTTGAACAAATGATCGGGTGGACAGGACTTTTTGGTTTGAGGTTGATATAATAATTCTCGTCTTCTTATACTTCTTTGATGTCCTCCTGGATGCCGTTGTCATTGTCATGGATTATAAAGATGATGACATAGACTTTGAAGTGCTTCAACGCGGCAGTTAGCATCAAAAGGCACTACAACATGATGAAGGAAGAATATAAAGTTTAAATACAAGTAAACTTAAAATATGTACAGTAAAAAGATTAAAATGTTAACAATAACATAAACTATCAATCAAAGGAACTGAAATTGACTCAAAAGAAATAAGCCAAAACATAGAAGCAGCAGAAAAAAAAAAGAAACAAAGTAATCAAAATATGTTGAAAAGGACGCACAAACACAGAGACAACTGTAAAGATAAATAGTGTATAGCGGGAAATTTATGTGAGGCTAATTTTTTCGCAATTCTGTAACTTGTACACATACTTGCGTAGTGAAGAATTGGCTGTTGCACCTGCAAGGATTGACTAACATAGCCTTTTACAGAGTGACAGAAGCATTTTTGTGGGTCTTAAGTTCACAATTTTTTTCTCGGCGCGAAAAAGGCAAAAACGAAACCCCAAGAAAATTGCCCACTACACAGTAAGTGAAGTAAAAGACTAAGGCAAGTCAATAAGAACAATAAGAAAGTCAGTAAGGAGCAAAAGTAACTAAAAATACGTACAAGCTACTTGAAAAAAAATCACTGAAAGTAGTATTCAAACAGATGAGTTTTAAACGTTTTTTAAAAACTGGAAGTGGGGCTGTTTCGTATGATCTTAGGCGAGCGAGCTATTCCATAATCTTGGTCTTAGTCACCAAAAGCTTGTTTGCTGATTTTTGTCTGACCTGCTGGAATGACAAGGAAAGACTGATTGACAGAAGAAGTTACTGTACTGGTACTCTCACTCTCTTTTGATCCTCACCTATACGAATCAATGGCATTGTTGCCTGCTGTAATCTCCTGGCAAAAATAGGGTGGCGGGATTCTGTACCCATAGAGGGGGCCCTAGTACCTAGTCAGCAGAAGATAGTATTGTCTATTACAGCTCGTAGATAGTAAGTAAATTCTTATGGTACACAGGGCAAGATTTTAAATACAATTAAAAGCACAAGTTAAAAATAATTCAATTTGACGAATTTGAAGAAATATGTGTTAATAACTCTCATAGTTATCCCTGTTGAGAAACATAGTTCAACATTTATCCTAAGCCTGACTCACATAAAAGTAAAGTTTGGTACAATACATTTTGCACCTGAATGACTCTGAACTAAGAAGAGGAGGTGGTAAATGACCTCACAATTTAGAAGGAAAATGGAGTCACCCCAATTTGAATTTGTGTACCCGATCACTCTAATTCAGCAATGGCTCCTATCAATCATGTGCCAATATTTTTGTTACTTGTTTGTTAAATTCATGCACAATAACTACTTGGTTTACTTTAAATGATCAATGACTTTATACAGAAACATAAAGATAGTTGTGAGCAAAATGTGATGAGATTTGTAAGATTTAGCAGTGTTTTGAAAATAAACTTGGAGTGACTGCTTACTTCCTTTAATGTGCCATCCTTTCACTAACCCAGTTATCTGCTTTGAACATTCCATCTTTTTCAAAGAAAGGACATTGTCATGCACAACAGAAGAAAAAGATAAATTTTCCCTGCATTTTTATGCCTGGAAAGGGTTAATCCCCCCTTCACCCTCCTTCCAAGAAAGCTCCTCACCCTCCTTCCCCCCCCCCAAATAAATATAATAAACATACAAAAAAATGAATGATCAGTTTGTTTGCAAACCTGTTGCAAAACCAAAATATTTCAGTGTTCAGTGTTGCACCTGACTTACTGACTCAAATGATTTTGCTGTGAATTAGTTTGATATCCTCATCAATAACCAGTAGTTTGTCATAACAAGAAGACAAATGTTATGTAAACTGTCTCCCTAATTGAAAGCATTTAAGTGCTATTTCAACAACAGTCTGTACTGCAGCCTTGTCACATTGTATATTGTAAAGAAAGTAAATTTGTTACATGCACACCTGACTACACTTGGTGTGTGTACATACACCTTGGAAATCTACTTCTGCCTCAATCTTGCTCATGCACAAAAACCTCTGTATGCATGCCATCTGAAAGAGCGGGAGGAAAACGCAATTTATTCCTTTTTCTGCACTTGAATTTGCCAGTGGGATCGAATGCAGAGATAACACTATCAGTGCAATACAAGTTGTATTGGAAAAGCATCAGAAAATAAAAACTCAAACCACCCTGGCACATGGCCAAGAAATGGGATTAAATGCTGTTGAGGTCACCTTACTCACTCCCCTACAGCCAATCATTTTATGAAGAGAATTTTAAAGGACCATTTGGGCAAAGCAATTTAACAAAAGAACGCTTGATAAGGTTAGCAGTGTGTAGTGAATAAATAATGACTTTGACCACCACAGTAACTGCATTTATCAAGTTTCTTCCCTTTGGAATTTTGTGAGCACAAATTTTCAGCCAGTGAGAAATAATATACATGAGGTGTAATAACCTGTTTTACAAGTAGGTGGTATATTCTACAGATTCAGGGTGTTGTGTATGGCAAGCACAGATCAACAAATAAAATGCTGAAGTGGACTGTGGATCTGTGAGAGATTGACAGGCAGTTCAGGTTAAAGAAGGAATGTAGTGCCAAAAATATCTTCCATCTTTTGAGGAAGAATATGAAATAAACTTGGTGATGAAAAACATTGGATGGAGATGATTGTTGAGTAGGAATGAAAACTGAATGCAAAGGGGGAATTGCAGAGGTCATTGACCTGTCTTTTAAATTGGTTATTCTTGGAATTCAGTAGGCCTATAATGTAAATGAGCAAATTTTTTGTTGATAGTGGAATTCTCTTTGGTGTTACTGTAATCAGATATTCTTCATGATGGACAGGCTGGCAAGATCATTTTGTACTGATGGTCTTAAGTCTACCATGTCAACATATCAAACAAAGTTTGTGGATACATGTTTTATCATACATTTACATTTAGGGATCAAAGTATTTGTAATCTTGTATTTGTCACATTGTAGGAAGTTTGCAAGCAGCAGGTTATCTTTTGTGACAAAGTTTTAGCCATAGATTTAGGAAGAGAATGCATAGTTACTGTGGCAGGGATGCAAGTGTTCTGAAATTTCTTGATGTTCTGGAAACTAGAAGTCTTAAGCAAATATTTTCTGAGAATCCATTTTTAAAGATAAAAAGATAAAGATAAAATTCCATATCCAAATGACAGTAGATCTTTTTCAGTAGTTCGCTGTGTTAAGATGGCTGGGCTTATACAAGTATGAATATGCAATCTGTTGGACACAAGACATATACTGCATTCATGTATGGAATACCCAACACAATATCAAACATGCAGTACCAGGCCTGAGGATTTCAGATTTCATGATAACCACTTTTTAGGTCACATGGATTTTGATCCACGTAATCTAATTCTGGAATATTGTGAGGACACCCCCTCCCCCTTTCCCCCTGCATCCCTCTCCTTTGGATTCCTGCCCATTCCCCTCCTTATCCCTCAGTTGGACTCCCACCAGTTCTCTCCTCGCCTTCCCGCTTCTTGATTTCAGACCAATCTGGGCTGTTATGTTTAGGTGGTTAAATGAACGATCGACCGCTTAAGCGGCATCTAATTCAACCAAACGTTCAAGTGGATTTCCCTTTAAAGACAACGAAAGTTCAGCATTTTTTCTCCCCCATATTTTGCTTTGACATCTTACATTTTAAAAATGTTTATTTTGTCAATTCAATGATCAAATAAAGCTTTGAAAATAAACTGTCGGTGACTCTTCATTCATAGTATATAGTTCCAAAATTGAATTTATTTTCACCTACTCACCATATAAGCCTACTAATTCCCCTTAACAAAATTCAGTGCTTTTGTTATCTTGTTTGCAGCAGTTTTAGCTCAAATTTGCTTATAAGTACACAATAGGATTCACACTTTCTCAGTAGATACCATTATTGTAGTCCAAGCCGCAAACAGATAATTGGTAAAACATGTAGCAGTATGTAATGCCTCCACGCACTATAAATCCTTATGAAATATCTGTTCAATTCACGCTACAGCTGTGTGCAAATAAATGGGAGTTAGTAAAAGCTTGTTTGCACCATGCGACTTCATGCACAGCTTATCAGGTTCAAGTTTCAGACATTGTTATTGCTTAAATCATAGAAGTCCATGGTACAGATTTATTTCAAATGAATTAAAATGCAAGTTTGACATAAAAGCACCCACCGTAACTACTGCAAACAACTGGAAATTTAGCGGTTCAAGCAGCAATCGAAAAATACTGTAATTTCCTGTACCTTGCCCAATGTTCTCACAATGTATGTCAACTTTTGTACGAGCAGGTGGGCAGCCTGATGTCTGTGTTTTTGCATGTAATTACGGACCTATACACATGCTCTGATTTTCCTGTGCTTTTATCGTGCATTTCACTTAAACTTCTGTACAGAACATGGAAATGGCCTTACATATCAGCGTTTGCACACATTTTGGCCCTATATCAAATGTACGATAAATGGTTTCGTTCATTGAAAAAATTGCGTGAATTAAAAGAAGTCAGTGAAATGATCACAGGTTTTAGAAGCAAGTACAAACTGTGATTATCATTGTGCATGGTCAATAGAGCCATAGTGCATTACACTCTTGATATTGAATATGGACACCATTTAAACTTTAAACAAACTTTTATTCTGACCGTTTAAACGTTTAAGAGGTTAAGCCGGAAATGGCCAGCTTTTACAAGCCTATTGACAGCCCTACAGTGTGTAGTGTATCCACATGTTGAACAACTGGGGAATCATGGCTGCACAGTTTGTCACAGTGGTGATACCTCAGTCAGCCATTGTGGACTTGCCAATTGCAATTTGTCATAGCACGTACTGTGAAGTGCGAGCCACACGCAATCTATTCCATGGTTTGTGATATGAGGCAAGAGCGATGTGAGAAAAATTTTAGAATTGGTGGTTTGGCGTTCACTTAACCAACACGCGACCGCGAATGATCATTCCCGTGAAGTCAGCAGACCTGCAGTATGAGTTTGTAACTGAGTGTACATGCAAAGCAGAATGTTTACTCAGACCCTGTATCAAAGCTTAACAAACTAACCAATGAATGCTGCAATTTGTCAGCCTGTTACGTAGTCCTTATCAAATCTGATGTTGTACTGTATGAAGGCAACACATATCGAATAAACACTGCAATACCGATCAATCTTTAGATATTGTAAGAAAAATTGTCATTGAATGAGTCAGTTTCAGTAACAAAGTGATTCTTCAACCTGATGGCACACAGCAGTATTTTGCAGAATATTCCATTTTATAAGTCATTATGACAGCATCCTCCATGTGTTAGGCTACTACAGCTACTACTGGGCCTAGGCAGAGCCTAGCATTTAGTAGACATAAAGCCACAGCTGAAACCATTACAAGTCTTTTGTAAGGCAAGGTGTGTACATTCCTTGTGCTCAGGGTTGATGTTATGGTTGGTACTTGATAGAGTGAATATTTTGCAGTGGTCAAGGTAGGTGGAATGGCCAGGAGTAGAGAAACTTGGGCTTTTTTAGTCAGTTTCTTTACAAAAAAAGGAAAGATGCACATACTGCATGAACATATTCAAATAACAAAAAGGGAAGCGCCATTTTGCTTTTGTTCCCCTTCTGACATTCAGAATTTTCTCTAAGTGGAGGGGAAAGCCCCTTTCTGAGGTCAGTCATCATGGATGATGCAGTTTCAGGAAATGAACCCACTCCTGTACTATTAACATCTCTGATGTGGCATTATCTCCGAAAAATTGTCATAAAGTATCCCTATGGTGGCAATTGTAAACACACTTTGAAAATTGTGGGGGAATATGTTAATGTGTGGAAGACTTGGTTGTATATATTAGTTAAACTATCCAGAAAAAAGCTGTTGGTTTCTTCTAAGAAAAGACACTTAAATCCTGACCTTAAAGGTTTTGTTTGGAAGTATTGGTTTTAACTGTAGCTTGCCCAGTGTGTTTTACATTTGGTTATGGTGTCATGCAGGGAACTATACTTTCAAATTTTTTCAACTCATTTTGCTTTTCCTTTCTAGTTTGAAAGTTGGTCAAGTTATGTTATGGGATTAAACTTTTCTGCTTCAATGGTAAAGTAACAGATCATTGAGTGATATTGTCTACTCACTTTTGCATACCACATTTTACTGGAGAATGTTAAGTTATGAAACATGCCCAAATTCTAAGCAAATTTCTGTCTGCCTAGATTCAGGCTGCTGTAGGCCCATGTTTGGTCCTAAGGTCGGGTCCTTGCACTAGGGCTTTGACTGATGGAGGGGAGGGGGAATCCTGGGTTGAAGCTTGGTGTGTGTCAAATAGGGTGGTCATCAGGGCAACTTGAAACTATTCTACAGTTTAACTTAAAATCTTTGAAATTACATTTTGACTTAAAGCCGTACACTGGTCACCCCAAAGTATAATTTTAGTATGGGGGTATCAAAACTCTCAGTTGGTGGCTGTTCTTTGATTGACAACAAAGTTTGAAAATTCAAAAGATGCAGAGAACCTCACATTCCACACAATGCAGACAGAGTGCTTGGATTACACATTATAGCCTTGTATGCTTATCAGGACATGTCCTTAAGTAGTGAAACAGGTTTTTGTCTGCACAAGGAGCTTTATACAGTTATGGGAGGAGCTACAGGTTGCATAGTTGGGAGGATTGGAACTCTCTGGGATGATGAGATTTGTCCTTTAAACAAGAGAATTTAACATACTTGTAATCTTTCTTCACACAGCCTTACCACAGTTCACTGTCAATCCAGAATCTGTAAATGTGACTGAAGGATCTACTGCCAGATTATCCTGCCAAATAGAAGGAAAACCCCCTCCGGTGATAATATGGAAGAAAGATCGAAGGATTCTAGAAATGAGTGGCTCCAGCAATCCTAGGTATTTAAATTAAGAGAGTTAGATTGCCATTAATGTGCCTTTTGCTAAGATTGGCTTGGAGTTGATTTATCAGCTATTAAGAATCTTTCATCACAAGTGGTGAAGTGTAAGTTTTGCTCCAGGTGATAAAAATGTATATGACCAAAAAAAAAAAATAATAAATAAATAAATAAATAAATAAGTAAAAAATAAAAAATAAGAAAAGAAAGACAGGAAAAATTAAGGAGGGGCAGATTTTCAAGAAGGCATTTAGTGTAAATTGCATGTGAAATTGAGGGTTGGGCTGTTTGTAGACCTTTTTATTCATCATTTGTAAGGTTCAAGTCCCTCTTGAAAGGAAGTTAAAGTTATCAGAAATAGTTTCATGTTTAGAATATTCAGCTTGTACTGCCAATTGCATTGTATATTCCTATTGAGGAATAATGATTAGCTTCTTCGTTCTTTTGTGCAGTGTGTTGTACAGATTCCTGCACATGTTAGTTAGTTAGATGAGGTTTTACGCGTCAGTTTCTAACCAATTGGTTTAAGTCGGGCTGGCCACAGCCTTTTTTCCAGTTGTGGCTCACTGGCTTGTTTTCCTTACTCCAATGCTTATGCTGAGCACCAAGCACATTGGCAGTAGGTTCCAGTTTTGATTCCTTGCCGAAGGCAGGTAAGGAATCTATGCGATGGTGATGTGTTTGTATGTGTGTATGTGACGCCTGCTTGTAAACTCGATATCTCAAGTAGGGTAACTGCGAAGGATCTCATACTTGGCATGTAGATTGCCATTATTGAGTAAATGATCGCTATTGTTTTTGGTGGAGGTCAAAGGTGGTTTGGGGTCACCAGAGGTCAAATGGTAAATACCTTGGAAATTGCTTGTAAACACGATATTTCCAGGAGGATAAATGTGAGGGATATTATACTTAGCCTGTAGATTGCCTATTTTGAGTAGATTGTCTGTATTGTTTTTGCAGAGGTCAAAGGTCATTTGGGGTCACCAGAGGTAAAAAAGCCATAATCTTGTAAACACGATATATCTCCAGAAGGATAAATGTGGAGGATCTCATACATAGCATGTAGATTGCCCATATTGAGTAGATGATCCCTTGCATTTTTTTGTTGAGGTCAAAGGTC
>WURT03067621.1:0-13590 GCA_009936505.3 Holothuria glaberrima
CAGAAGAGACAAATAAGGGGTTTTCGTCCTTGGAAAGTGGGGGGCTGAAGCATACTTCCGCCCCCACAAATTTCGCTAGGGGATTGTGCCCCCAGCCCCGGCTTTCTACGCCCTTGCTTTTGGTGTCTGGGTAGGAGGAAGTAGTCTTTTGAAGACCTTCATTGTTCAGATTTCCGTGGTAACCGTTTTTTAGCATAATGTTCCCACTTGATCTTTCTGTTGCATCTGATACTTTTCAAAGGCAACTCCCTGGTTACAAAAATGACACTGATGTCTCCAAACTAAAAATCAACAGAACTGCACGCACCATGGGCGAAGGAAGCTGTTTGAGAATGGAGAGGGCTGAATGCTGTTTCGGACTGCCGTCCTTTGGTAGGGTCTAAAGGGAGGGGGAGTACCCTTCTTTTTTAAAATATTTTAATGTTTTTGAATATTTTATGGTGCTTAGGTTCAATTTGGTGCAATATATCGGGCAAATTTTAATTTTTTTTAACATTTTAAGGAAAATCACTGCAAATTATTGACATTGATTTTGCAGCGAACTAAGTAAGGGGTTTTCGTCCTTGAATTGAGGGGGAGTTCCGCCCACCATGTTTTTGACTGGGTGCTAAAGCCCGTCCCATCCCCCAGCCCTCACCCCGCTTCCTACGCATATGGCACATAAAATTTTATTTTAATATAAAAACAACAAAGGAACTCAGCTGGAAATGGGGTGCATTTGAGAGCCTGAAAAAATAGAAAATCTTGTCCTTTACATTCCATACTGTATGTAGTTTGTTAAGTTAATTAAAAAAACCCCAGGGCTTTGACACTAGTAGTGTTACTAGAAATAACTCTGTGATTAGGCTTACCTAGATAATGACCCATTAAAATAAAAATATCGTTTATTATGATAGCGTTTTTTTCTGTGTCACGAATAAAAAAATCTTTATTGACGATGAAAGTGCTTAGTGTGAGGCGTCCAGACAGATGGTGAGACCGATTTACTTAGTGCTAATCTTTGCTGGGAAAATTTGAAGCATAATTGTGACAAAGAAATTGGACCTATAAATCTTAAAGTACTTACCAGAATTACAAGTACCTTGCTCATCGTTTGGGTTCTTAGTGCAACTATCTTGAGGTGGTTCTGACTCCTTGCATATTCCTCGTTTGATCCAAATTCTCCCCTTCCCCGGTCCAAATGGAAATTTTGAATTATTTTTGCTGTATCGAGGAGGTAGACGTAGTATGAGTATCCGTTGTCCACATGGCGTTGTGACATTATTCTCCAGGTTGGGATGCAACTTATGGCGACCTGCATATATCAGCGGATTTCGTGCCGGACAAGCTATGGATACAAATATGTTTGTGAGAGTCAAAATGAGAGGCTTTACTCATAACGAAAATACATGTTTTCTAAAATCAACAATAACCTCCTGTTTATTTTAAATCATATAAAATAATAAACGGAAAATATTTATTTTCATTTTATTGTTGTATTTAATTTCCTTTAATATGCATACCACCCTTTGTTCAGAGTCTTTGATTATTTTTTACAGCCTACTTAGCTCTTTATATTTTAAATTCTTAATGATAAAAATTCTCATTAAGCAAAGGTTCGTTCAATTTATCTCATTAAATTTGATTACAGAAATATGTTACTTGAAATATTTGTTATCTACAGCATGTCCTTATTTGATTTCAAACTTTCAAGAGGAATGGGTGTCAAGTAATTAGCCTTTAAATATTCTTGATATTGGGCAGCACTACCTTTGATGTGTATAGGTGTCAGAAAGTTCATCTAACAGATACATCTGTTATTTGCTACTTTATTACTGCAGATTTGTACTGTGAGTACGATGTCATGAGTACAATTGTAGCGTGAGTACAATGCCATGAGTACAAGTTAAGTGTGAGTACAAAGTCATGAGTACAAGTGAAGTGTGAGTACAAAGTCATGAGTACAAGTGAAGTGTGAGTACAAAGTGATGAGTACAAGCGTAGTGTGAGTACAATGTCATGAGAAAAAGTTATGTTTGAGTATAATGTCCTAAGTACAAGCGTAGTATGAGTGCAATGGCATGAGTACAAGCGTACTGTCAGTGCAATGTCATGAGAACGGTTGTAGTGTGTTTAAAATGCCAGTAATACAATGTAGCATGAGTACAATGCCATGAGTACGAGTAAAGCGTGAGTGTAATGTTTTGGGTACAGGCGTAGTTCGAGTGTATTGTCATGAGAACAAGCATAGTGGGAGTACAATGCTATGGATACACATTCAGTGTGAGTAAAATGTCATGAGTACAAGCGCAGTTTGAGTACAATGTCCCGGACGTTAGTTATGCTTCTCGACTTGTCAAAACGACCCGCGACATTCTCAGGCAAGAGAACACAAAATTTACATTCGTACCAATGGCGAATATTTGTGAGTATGAGTACAAATCAGTTCTCACAAATAAGAGCACAGGTAAATGTACAAAAGCATGAGTACTAGTGCATACTGCACAAGTCAAGATGAAGCATACAGGTAAACCATGCAACGTTACAGAAAATGTGAAAATAACAGTACGCTACTAACATAGGCCGGGGGGGGGGGCTGAACCTTGTTTCGGATGCTGGGGAGGGGTCTGAGGAGAGGGGTTGGAAAATTTTTGATATTTTAGGATCCTTAGATGCAATTTGGTGCATCATTTTGGAAAAATTTTAAGGTAAATTTATGCACATTTTTGACATTTCTTCGTCCTTTGGAAAATTTGTTTGATATTTTAGGATCCTAAGTTGCAATTTGGTGCATCATTTTGGAAAAATTTTAAGGTAAATCAATGCAATTTTTTTACTTTTCTTACTCCTTTGGAAAATTTTAATATTTGAGGGTCCTTAGATGCAATCTGGTGCATCATATTTTAAAAAATTTTAGGTAAATGAATGCACATTTTTGACATTTCTTAGTCCTTTGGAAAATTGTTTTGATATTTTAGGGTCCTAAGTTGCAATTTGGTGCATCATTTTGGAAAAATTTTAAGGAAAACTACTGCAAAATTTCGACATTTTGTAGTCCTTTGGAAAATTTTGTGATATTTGTGGGTCCCAAGATGCAATTTGGTGCATTATTTTAGACAAATTCTAAGGTAAATTACTGACATTTTTTACTTTTCGTAGCCCCTTGAAAATGTTTTGATATTTGAGGGCCCTTAAATGAAATTTGGTGCATTATTTTTGGACAAATTTTAAGGTATGTTACTGCACACACTGTTGAAATTTTTTAGTCCTTTGGAAAGTTTTTGGATATTTGAGGGTCCTTTGATGCAATCTGGTGCATTATTCTAAGTTAAATTACGGCGTTTTGACATTTCTTACAGAAGAGACGAATTACGGATTTTCGTGCTCTTGGAAAGTGGGGGCTAAAGCATACTTCAGCCCCCACAAATTTCGCTGGGGGCTGTTGCCCCCAGCCCCCGCTTCCTACGCCTTTGGCTACTTATGACTATTTGATAACATCAATCACTAAACACTAAAAAGCAATGGTTCTAGTATATGAAGAGGTTTTCATACCATTCAAGCCATTTAACGTTTTCGTGGGATTTGGACGGAAAATTGATAAACCATATTCAGAAGCATTTCAAATTCAAGCTTATCAAATAGACCCATTTTACCTGAAATCATGTTACTGACGCGGCTACATTGGAGGCACACGTGTAGAGTATGTTCTGCACATTACAATTATATCCTATAGTAGCGCATGTACACGTTATGCTGTACGCAAACCACTGGCGCAACAACTTCCTGACTTTAACTGATTCAACAATTACCTATCAGGAACCAAACGTGGGAGAAATGCATGAGTCATACCATGAAGGTGGTACTGTAGGGATGACTGATAACCCCCCCCCCCACACACACACACACACACACACTGTAGTTGCTCTAAAATCGATGCACACAAATGATGACTTCATACTTATCGCAACATGTGGTCTAAAGGTGGAAGGTTTTCTAGTCAAGAACAAGTGGAGCTGCATAATTTTGCTGATAAGAAAGCCGGGAGAAAAAAGGGAGGCACACGCGTAAGACTGAGGGACACACAAATCGGGGTGTAAGCTCGCGTCACGCCAATCCCAGAGACTATGTTGGGGCGTGCTTATAACATTTTCGGGGGGGGGGGGAATGTATGTCGACCGATTTAGAGATCGACAAGCTTTTTTGAGATACTGACTGTTAACGGCGTAGCGACAAGGTCCGAAATAGGGAGCACTCGTTACTTGTTTTGTAATAATTATTAATGTATTAGTTCCAACTGACAGAAGAAGTGCATGGGGATCATTATGACTGAGCACGGAAAACCGATGCTGGAGGTGTCGAGGAAACTAGAAGCTCCTCTAGAGGGTGTGAGGTCCAGTGGCCCTTTTAAGGCCTCTGGCGAAGTCCAGATGCAACACCTAGTCGGTAGGAAAATTGGAAACTTTGGGTTTTTTTTTTAAATGTGGGCATCAAAATGAAGCATTTATTTATCATCACATGACATTGGATGCAACTAAACAGTCCACAAAAATTAATTTCATTATAATGGTAAATTTTATGTCGGATGGAAAATGTCCATATTTTTTAGGCATCTCACTATCTTTCCATATGTATGGTAACTGAACTGTGCAATTTTAATCTATGTGTATACGGTACACAAATCACGTCACGACTGATTAGCAAAAGGGTTGGTAAGGCTCGTTTACACTGTCGTCACAATGAAAAGTAGATTTTAATTCGTCTTCGTTCTGTGTTCAATGGTGCAAGCGTTCACACACGCAGGCCTGCACACGCAAACTCTAATATGCACGAATGTATTCTTGCACATGCTCTGTACTAACCAATGCCAACCAGTGATGTAACGGTGAATGCTCAAATAAGTCTTCAAAAACATTATTTTATACCGACGAAAATTTTTTATCTGTAGATTTTTGAAGTTGTAAATTTTCATATCATAAACTTACAGAGACTGCAAATGTGACTTAAAGACCTGAGAAGTGTTATTTTATGCAGTCTGGGAGGAATTTCAGGCATTTTTAGTAAAGCAAGGCCAGCCGATGATGATGGTGTTCTGCTTAGATCCTCATGTTAATACCAGTCAGCTGGGGACCAGTAAGCGTCCCCAGCTTTCTAGTCCCGACCCAGCTACTGATGAGGTCATCGGCATTTCTAAATTTTTCAAAATGCTTAAAAGACTGAAAAAACCAGTAAGCGACTGATTGTTCTAGTTTTAAGTTTAAATACAATGATTTCTCATGAAAATTATAAAGTAAGACCTACATGCGTGCATGGCATTCCACAATTTTATTTTATACTTGGGTAGTTCTCGAGAAAACGCCAAACCGTTGCAGTTTAAGGGTTCAGCCCCTCACCCCCAGTCTTAGCAATACTCCAACGGCACCGAGTTCCCAACTCTTCGTCTTGACAGTTGCATGTTTTCATAAATATATTCTATGCCCTTGATCACTGTCGATTGCAAGACCATCAACAAGGAAGTACCCTTGAGTCATCTCATTGAACACAATTTCCTAGACACCTTAAATATCGGGGAGCCCTTCGGAATGAGCTTCGATATGTTGCTGGAAGACACCAAGAATCTTAAGGAAGGCTAGGTTTTACGCACTTCCTCACTTCCTTAATGTCTTTGAAAGTTTACCACTGAAAACTTTACCCAAGCCCGTTGTCAAGGGGGAAACCCCAGTGGCGAAGCGTCCATATAGTCAGGGGGTCTTTCGCCCCCCTGACGGACTCAAATCGCCTGTCGACGCCCTTTTTAGTTTTTTGTCGTATAGAAGCATAGGGTATGTGCCCACTTCAAAGCGCTTTTACATGCCATTCTCGCTCCCACTGACTGAATTCCCTAGCGCCGCCACTTGCCAACCCCTGAAATAGTTTCGCCCCTAGAAAATTTCTGAGAACAAAAAATGCGATTGCTTAAAGTGGGTCTTCCCTTGAAAGATATCTCATTGGCCTAAAAGCTATCTTCTTGTCTTCAGCAACTTAGCTGGCCACGGGTCTGTGCCCCCCCCTTGTCCTTAGTATGCCAATTTGGAAACACATTGTTTTGGTGTAAATATTCTTGACTGCAGGCTGGAATAAAGGTCTACAGGGTCTGGAGGCTATCCCCTCCTGCATCCAACAAATAATGATATTTCGATGCAAAGATAACCAACGGTCCGACTTTCACCCCCTTACATGCCCATGCATGATAACAATCTTCAACCCACCTCCACAATTTCCCCCTACAACCACTTGCCACGTAATAAATCCTGTAGTCTCGACTGGACTTTTGTTGCAACTTCTATTGAGAGGAACAATGTTGATGACAGTATCACAACCTGCTCCCTCATAGCAGGAAATTTATTTTAAACTACTACATAGGGACTCTCGCCTGTTTTCAATACCAAAAACAGTACAAAGGTGGTGTCTGCCTTTTGTTTTCGTTTTGTAATACTTGGTCAAAAAAGTTGAAAAAGAAACGAATTCACAAAATTAAAGAAATTTTATTTCCTCGTTCTCCAAGATGCTGTGTGCTTGAGATAGTATCTTTCTCAAATTCAATCTATTGCAAAGAAAATTCGGTTTTCTGAGATAATCTCTGTACCATGACTGGTCGAGGAAACCAGCCCGGTTCATCACATGGACATAGCGGGAGCTGCCACTCGGATATAGGAAACTGTTAATCTTTTTGAATTATGATACCGAACATTACTAGAGACCACAATGCGTGAAAGAAAATTTGAAAGGTTGGTATAATGAATAGGTTTCCTCTCTTAAGTTCCCTATTACAAGAATACATCGTCATGCATGAAAAGTATGCTGTACTAGATTATAAGTAATATATTGCACTCTGCGTGGGACCTTTGATAAGTATTCGATATTGATAATGCAATTCACCTTGACGAAGTTATAAAAACTTGACAGATTAGGCAAGAAATACTTACAGGGTCTCTCCCATTTTGTGGCGGCATTCGGAGATAAAAGACGCACACAGATTAGGAAAATAATCGTTAGTAACGTATCCACAATTTGTCGTGTAGAAGACATCTTTCCTTTCTCTCCATACGACAATAGTTACAGCGTCACACGCCCATACGTGTCAACCTATACTCTGTTCTGTAGTTTTGTGGGGAGTGTTATAAGCTCTTATCATTTCCGTAAAGACGCGATCATCTTACGTGGAAAAAATTCTAAGATGTGCGCTTTGCACTTTCCCTATGAAAATAATGATGGAAACGGCATTGAACAAACAGCTGTTTAAGGAGGGCATTATTATGTGTGAAAACATGGAACTGTCACATTTCACAAATAGGAGAAACTTTTCCGAGGATTATGTGGAATTGTATTTACATTACTTAAAAGTTGCACTTACCTTGCTTTTCTTGCTATAGTAACAAAATGACCACCTTTACTTTTAACATCATTTAAAACGCAAAGGTCACTCGATTGCGAATGATAAAGAGGGACAGAGCAAACAGAGTTCGCTCCGAGTGGTAGGGTCACGATTTCACTACCGTAACTCAGTTTGGGGGAGGGATCATTTTAAGCCCATTTGGTGCAAATATGGGTGTTTATTTGACTTAAAACTCCTCTCAATCCAACGAACTTTTCTTTAAACAAACATTTACAACTCATTCAAAACTGGGCATTTAATTTACCGAGACTAAATTAACAACAATATGACCGTATCCTCACAAAAGGAAAAAAAAAATCATTATCGGGTAGGACCTACATTGATACTTCTTGTATTTATTCCACGAAAGAAAGCATACATATTATCCAGATCCCATGGGCGGCGATCCCGAGGGATCAGGGGGACATGTCCCCCAATATTTGAGAAATCGCCCATTGATTTTGATTTTTCACACAGTAAATTATTTGAAATTTGGGCCATGTTCTCTAATATGGAGAACAAATCGCCGCCCTTGTCCACGCAGGTAGTCAGACGAGGTACTGAGTGGGGGGGGGGGGATAGACTTGAAGGGATACTAGCATGCATTGAGGCAATGATATTTTTTTTAACTTTTCAGGGGCAAATATTTCTAAGGGGACACTGCCCACTACCACCCTCGGCTACGAACTTTGAGATTATCTTATTGACACCACGACCGTGTAATAATGTTTTTCAGTTTTCCATGGTGGGCTTCAAGGGCTCGAGGTGAAATTTAGTTTTGATATGTCGCAAAAAGGGTAATTAAACTAAGGATTCTTGTGAAGTTTGCATCCAATTCCAGGTGGTACTCTATATATTAGCAAACAATATTATCAAACAATATTATCACATTTTCAACTCAAAGGTAACTCGTACAAGTATATGTAACATCGTAACCCCACATTTATCAACACTGTCATTGTTTTCCAATAAACTTCCTTCTCCCTTATTCCATACAATCGTAATGTAAGTGCATGAAAAGCATATAGGCCGTTTACAACCTTTGTATTCCTCGGGGGAACTTATATCCCTGTTTATTTTGAGGTCAAAACAATTGATTGACAAACAAAGAAAACAAAGCATTGTTCGTCAATGTTGGGAAATGACGTCACACGCGATGGGTTCAAGTATACTTTACGTTATATATGTAGTGGCTTTATCTGCCAGTATCTTGACAACCACATGTCGGAAAGGACTGGAAATTTTGCCAGTACGAGAAAACGAGTAAATGTGCTTCTTCTTTTACACCTCAGACATCCTTTAGAAGTTGATAGAGAGATCAAATCTTTTTCACTGTTATCTTTAAGATCATTCATGTGGAAATTTTTCAAGTATTCACCATTGTTGTAGTCGAGACCAGCATATCCGAGACCGAGACCGAGACCGAATGTACATATTGTGTAGGAAAATGGAACAAACTGTCCAACTTTCTGAATACTTTTTTACCTGACATATGATTACCTTACGCACGACGAATGACCTATAGTATCAAGAGTGCATCAGCTAATTGATACATTCACCTGTTTTCTATTATCATATGCCAAACATAGTTTACATAGTTAATAACTCAATACAATCATGTATTTTTCTAATGTGGCCCTCTTCTTTAAACCGAGACCGGTCTTGAGTACTATATCACTGGTATTCACCCTTTTTTCAAACTCTCTCTCAATAATGAAACCTTCATAGACCTATCCACACCTTGTTCTACCAGACAAATATTATGCCCTTGTTTACCACGGTAGGGATAAAGGGGCTTAGTGGGTGTGCAGTAAAATAGGAACAATTAAATGGAATGGAATTCCATATAGGCATCGCCTATAGGCGTAGAAACGGGAAACATCTCCCCTTCCCCTCTATCATGCAGCCGCCTTGTTTTCTTACAAAGAGGATAATGAAGAAAAGAGGTTACGCAGGGAAAAGAGAAGGGAGAAATAAGGAAGAACGTTTTTTACACAAGGAACAACTTTTCAGATTTGCAATTGATGTAAATTGAAGTATCAACCTCAATAAACTGATATTACCGAAATGACGCAGTTACGATTCCTATAGTTGTGGCGTAGAAATTGTTCATGTAACATTTAACAATCTTTGAATGACTCGTCATGCAATAAACAAACATAAAAAATCACTTTGCAACCTTTTTTTGTTTGTTTTGTTTTGTTTATGATATGTTCGGACTAACGACCAGTTACTATGTTCGGAAGCTGGAAGGCGCCCCTGCCAGAAATATTATGAGTGTTAAAGATGGATAACGGTTTCATTGGGTTATGGAACAATAATTCCATTTAAAGAGAATACTCAGTCGCCCTAAATTTATTTTGAAACATCCGCTAAATCTTTCAAATCTCCTCTTATTTCACTTCCATGTACCTTTAATGATGATTCCGAACATAAAATTTGAATATTTAAAGTGAACCTAAAGTCTAGAATTTCAAGAATACATATTTATAGAGGATGGAAAATGAATTTCATTCCTGTGAGTCCCATTTTTATAGCATAAGCCGTTGCTGAGATATAAAATGTTGAAATTTATCCGCTTTATTGGAAATAGTTGATTGTACAAAACAAGGGCGGCGATTTCTCAATATGGGAGAGGGGGAATGACCCCATTTTGGAATAATTTACGGTGTGAAAAATGAAAGCCAATGGGCGATTTCTCAAATATTAGGGAACATGTCCCTGTGTCCCCACCCCGGGATAATTTGTGATGTTCTTCTACAACTTACATCACCTACTTTTGTTTCCATTTGAAATTCAGATGTTTATATAACTTTGAAACATTTACTGTTACCTTGAGTAGCATATTGTACGGAGAGGGCTTTTTAAGCCAAGTCACCCAGTAACAATAAGAGAGTGATCCCATTTTGGCAAAAGTTGCAGTCATTTTCGAAAATATAAAGAAAAAAAGACAGTAATCTGAGTAGTACAAGAATGACAACACACATTATTGCACAATCAACCGTTTTAAATTGAGTGAATAATATTTAAAATTTTATATCTTAGCTTAGGAATGTCCTGTGAAGATCGGAGTTGGACCATTCGGATGCATTTTTCAAGCTTTGTAAGATGTTTAAGCTACATTTTGAGATAAAGCAAAGAGTTAGTCTGCATGAATGTAACAATTCAGTAGCAAAAACTTTGTCACGTGGTAAAAAAGAGCCAATCAGAAAATAGGATATACCCACTAAAATTGGGGTGACTGCATTTCTCTTTAAGCTGTCCGACAGCGATCGTGCGACAGGTACCTGAAATGGATATGCACTGCAAGAAGTGGGTCGGAATTTTCATTTTAAGACATTTTAATAACGAAGAGTCTAATTTTAAGCTGCTTCTGTTTCCAAACATTTGGCCTTCCTCTATTTTATTTGAATAAGTATCAGATTAAGTTGAGGATGATAATCGGGCAACAAGGATATATCTGGAGCTAATCCGCTTTCCCCTTCCCTGTAGCGCCACCAATATTTCTACATGTAGTTGAACTCCCTACACCATTGAATCTTCAGACTGATAATTGATCTTAAAGTCCGCAAAGATTTGGGTCAAATCTATGATTGGATGTAAACATTTAAATCAAAATGAAGTTTATTGTCAATCTATTAGATTGGATTTTTCAGCCTAAATTACCTACTGGTCCAAATTTCAGTCTGTTTAGTTTTGAAATTAGTCCAAAGGAACAGAGTATGGTCTTCTAAAAACAAATGGAATAGATGCGAAACCAAGTGAAATTACACACGTTTTTACTATGTCCTCACTAGATGAATTTTTCTCCAAGGAATGGCAAAAGTTAGGATTTGGGAAACAAGACGATTACGAGCTGTGCCGGAGTAACCACCAAACAAACATCAAACTACTAATATCTTTGAGGGCTTTCCATTGGGCACACAAACTCCTTCTCAATGGCTTGGCAACATTTAATATAAATCTCCAGGGCCCCAAAGCCTAGGGCCCCCATTCTATGCACATTGTGGCTATTGGTAATCATGCACCGGTAATAGGCTCCTTTTGTCAAGACCCATCAAGAGTCTACGTAGCCGGGTCTGAAGTGGACAATGAACCTCATCAAAGGTACGGGGCCCATAGGGTCGCCTAGAGGTACGGTTCCCTTGCTGACCTAGATCTGATGGTATACATGCTCCCCAATCTTAGGGACTATGAGGTAACTTTGGCAATCCTTCTTAACCTTGCCAGGTACTTTAGTATGGAGTTTAGGAAGGGTTGTACAGTTATAAAACCATAAAAACGAGTAAATAAACACGAACAGTGTTTCTTTGATTTTTATTTCGAAATCTGAGTTACCAGTTACCAGAATAGAACAGTTCTTACTGTCTGAAGACCTGCATGTTCATTACTAAGTTCAAGTTATACTTTTTCTGTATTTTGATGTATTTTGAACGATTGGATTATGTAACTTTTGCTTTGATTGTTGAACTTTCAAACTTGTATATAATTGCACCTGAGGAGGAAGATGTGAATCTTTGAAAACGTTTGTGAAACAATGGACATAAAGAACAGTTTTCGTATTTATTTGCTCGTTTTTATGGTTTTATAACTTTAGTATGGAGCTATTACGGATAGTCCAGTAACCCTGCCCTGATGTTGTATAAGATGAACGGCAGGCCTGTAGTCAAGGGGGGCTAAGTCCCCCTTGAAAATTTTTTCGCCGCCTTGTGAGTTTTGAAGTTTCCATTGACTTAATACATTTTCATACATTTGACCCCCTGAAAATATTTTCGCACCCTGGAATGCAATTTCGCGCCCCCATCCCTTCAGTACCTTGTCTGGCTTCGGACCTGGATCATGCCTGACATAAATTTCCGGAACGTGCCCCTCTGACTGGTTCATAATCCAAAATTTGTGTGAGTTATGACCCTCTTATAAACTCCCCTATCAAAATATTATTTATGCTATCATTACAGAAGGTGGGAAGCTCGGTTTTGTTAAGTTGCAATTATTGAGATGTAATATGCAAAACTATTAATGTAAAACACACACACACAACAAAACGGTAATGACGTAATAGACCGTAGGCACAATATACGTGATGACAATTCATTGCAGTAGATATATATGTCCCGAAGTTTTTCCCAAAAGATTCTTAGAGGTTTTTGTCAAACTCTTACGGAAAAATTTCTCCGAGTATGTGATATTACCTTATTTATCAGCTTAAATTTTGTCTTTATGCGGAGACAAACATAAAATTATCGCAATGCAAACTTCAGCAGAATGTTATTCTTTCAAGATACTTGAATATGATAACACCCAAGGTCTTTAACAGATCTCATTTCATTCATCATGTACTTCCTTGTTATTTTAATAATGCATGTTACAACACTTACTGCCATTAGTTGCTTTCAAAGGTCCCTAGCTGATAGTTACAAAACGGGAAAGGCACGTATTTCCCTTTCATTGAATTTGTGTGTCTCATCAACGAACCTTAGCATCCAAAATTTGAAGTTAAGTTATAGTTGTGTTACAATAATACAATTTGTCGGAGTTTATTTATACTTATTACATTTTAATAACCTGATTTAGTTTAGGAGTTAAACCTGAGCTAACTTAAAGGAGGACGTTGTAACTTGCTGAGGATTTCAGAAAGGAATTTTCTGTCATTCCCGTTTAAAACATGAAATGTAACTCTTCAGAAAGCGAAAGAAATTGGTTGAAATGAAGTGAAGGGAAATTGATCTTGGAGTGCTTTCCAGAGGAGAAACGGGGGGGGGGATGTTAGGAGGACCGGGCGCAGTTGCATCATGGCTGGTATTATTCCAGGGCTTAAAATACGGCAAATCTTTGTGTTAATGTCATCAGCTGGTGTCGGAGTTCAGGTAATTAAACCCTAGGGCAAACCCTTACATAGTCCTGGATTCTCACACGTTTCCAGTTCTTGTATGGCCTACATTTCGTCATCTTAATTACTTTTCTTTCATTTTTAGCCTCATCTAACCAGAGAGACCCCACAAATGGTCAGGTAATTTTGAGTGATCGCCCTCTATAGCTCATATTTTGACAAGGATTGCCGGTTTGCAGCTTTTTGATTCCTTGCCAAAGACAGGCAAGGAATCTGTGCGATGGTGATGTCGCGTGTGTGTATGTGCGTATGTGACGCCTGCTTGTAAACACGATATCTCTAGAAGGGTAACTTGGAGGGATCTCATATT
>WURT03067631.1:0-13590 GCA_009936505.3 Holothuria glaberrima
CTTGGGAGATGAAATACAGTAAACATTCACTGCCAACAACTTTGAAGACCATGTAGCAGTCGCCAGAGATACAGGCATGCTTCACATTAGCTAAAATATTTTGTGCTATGCTCATGGCTCAGTTTCATTTCATTCAGCAAGGAGCCAGCATACTCATTGGGCTTTTGTTTTAAGAGGAGGTAACAAATCATTTCAGGTCACAAGGTGTCTAAAGTTTTGAATTATTAACATGATATTTCCAGTAGGATAACTGTGTGGGATCTTATGCTTGTCATGAGGGTGACTCATGCTTGTTACAATATAAGTAACATGGCAAGGAATCACTGAGACTTTTGGCTTTCTAGTTAATAGTATAGTGAATACTTTAAGGAAAAAAGGGAGCAAGTCATGCAATGATATCAGCTTTAAAAGAGTGTCAATGTGTAAATTTTGAAGGAAGATAATCCCAATTTCTCTTTATTTCTGTTTCAATTGTTATTTTTATGCTATAACTTGGGGCCACTCCTAAGCCTAAAAATAATAAGATTAGCATATTTTTCTACTTTCATATCGACAGGGTTAACACCAGAGGTTCCAACAACAAGAGGGATGGTGAGTAGAAATCTGAGTGACAAATGTTTTTTTGACAAATAATCCTATGTTCTGGCTGCTTTGTGAGGCCAGGTTTCCTGCAGTATTGGAATAGTAGCAGAAATGGAATATTTGGTATGCAGTCCAAAGGATCAGTAAGTTGTGAAACCAGATTAGAAGTAGGCCTATTCAAAGGAACTACTTCATCCTGTCTTATGTCAATTTTCACCTTCCAACCTGCAACATTCTTTACAAAAATTACTTTGCGTACTGTTTCGAGAAATATGGAGTATTCAATTGAAAAAAAGAAAACAGGAGCTCTAATGGCCAGAAGCAGAAAGAAAAGTTTAAGTTTAATGTTTTGAGGGTTAGGAAGCCAATTGGCTCATCCAGGACCCTATACCAGAGTGGGTGTGGATAAAGACCGGCAAAGCCCACAGCTTCCTGAATCGGACAACTTCCAGAAACAAGCATAAAAAAATTGGATTTAAATCTAGGAATCATAAAGAAAAGACTACAGTAATTATATTTCTGTGGAGACATTTTTTTTGTGGGAAGGGAGGTTTCATCAAATTTTGCTTACGTTAGTGAAAATCTTATCTTAAAGTACATCTATTTGTGCTCCTTTGGGTAGCCTGAGAGATGGTCATAGAAGGATTAGGATTTGTGAAGAAGCAGACTTGTAGCTGGAAAAGATTTTGCAACTCAAGTAGACCAATTGCTTTGTGTGTATAGAAGGTATTCTTGTTATTCATTCTTTGAGGAATGTCCTCTTGAAAAAAAATAAAAATTTAATGAGATATTCAAAAACAATTTTCCCAGGCTGCAAACATTCATAAATATACTTTAAATCAAAAACTAGGAAAGTCAAGGAATTTTCAAATTATAAATTTAACAAGAAGTATGCAAATCTTCAGGTGTTGCAAATTTCTTGTTTATCCATGTTTTGTATGATTCACTAAATACTCCCCTTAAGTGTTAGCCTGCTTAGTATCAAAACAAACACAAAACGTTTTGCTAAACTAAAACAGAGTCACAATTGAGGGGTTAAATCCTGTTTTACTGAGCAGGTGTGTTTTTCCTGACAATGAAGCAGCTTGCTGGTGATTGTGTTATGCGGGGCAGGTGCACATCCTTTCTTAACGGTTGATAATATCTAGTATGTCAGTGTCCTCAACAACCAATATGTTGCTGTGCAAGTCATGAAGCATGCAGTATGTAAAATGCATTCTTCAGAATGCAAGTTGACCCTCTCGATAGTGTTTACACTGAGTATAAGCATAGGAATAATCACTATCAACAACATTTTTATAGGTGACAAGTGTATCAGGGTGTGGCAAGTCAATGGGGTGTTTCTCTAGACCAGATAACTGTGATCCTGACACAACGTGTGATGCATTTTCATCATGGGTGGCCAATGAGGACAAAACGAGTGTGACTTTTGACCTGCAGGCTACAACTGGTACCTATGTTGCTATTGGGTTTTCAAAAAGTGGAAGAATGGTAAGTGGGATTACTTGATATTCTGAGTGAAGTCCTCTCATGTTGAACAGACATAACCGTGTAAACAATGCCTGATATTTCAATTCCCAGTATTCTAGGGTCTATTTTAGATAAAGTATGAATATGAAGCTCATGGGCTGATGCAGATCGATTAATATGGATAATTAGCCAAAGACTAACTTTATCTATTATTATGTAAATGTGGAGCTGCTTTAAATTGATCTTTCTTTGGAGTGGGTTCCAAAATTTCTTTTCTTTCTATCAGCATTGAAGTTTACCAATATTTGAAAGTGTCAGTCTAATTTCTTCTGTTGGGTAATGAATATTCATACTTTATAGACCCTTGTAAGCTGCTACCTTGATTAGAGTTGGTCTTGGCACCTATTAGTGGTCACTGTTTATGAATTTATAATTAATATTAGATTATTAATATGCCTCATTGGCCTGTACATAGTCTGTTTTTGCAAAGGTTCTACTTTGAACACTTTCTTTTCATTTTCCCTTTTACAATTGAACCAAATGTATATGAATTGTCTCTATAAATTAAACTTGCCTGGGCACTGTCACTGTAATGACCACTTGCTATGTGGACTAATGCCCCACTTTAGATGACTTTGAGACATGTCATGTTTTAAAAAAAAAAACCTGTTCATGTATGTTTTGTAGGATGACAGTGATGTCTATGCATGTACAGCGGACAGTGAAGTGAGACGCTCTAGAAATGATGGCAACTCAAACTCTGCACAAGAATTGGTAGGTGAACATTTACCTTCTAGCCTTCTAGCCTATAACATTACAGTGAAGGAGTCTGGTTAATTGAGTGCGTAGGTATCGAATTTGTTTAGAAGTCAAAGGTCAAATACATTCATTCCAATTAAAGCTGGCATTCCCTTATCTTTATTCGCTGAAAGTGTAATGTTGCTACTGCTCGAGTTCATTCCCACTTTCTTACAATAAATGCCTGTCATTTCCGAACAACAAATGCTTCATATGCCCTACACAGTCTAGTGGCAAGAAAAAAAAACATTTAAGGCTCAGAATAATACAGATTCTACCACCTCTAGCTATCCGTTATTTAGAATCCTGCATTCTGATTGGTTAAACACTGACCTTTTATTCCACAATACACAGTCAGTAAATGTAAAGACTGATAGTAAATGAAGTTTTTCACACATTTCGGTGGTAGAATTGGAATAAACCATGTTTGTTGGACTATGATTGTCTCATAAACCATCTCGACTCCAAATTTGGCAAATAATGGACGAGGCGAACGGACCCGGCTTCGCCTCGTCCGTTATTTGCCAAATTTGGAGTCTCGACGGTTTATTCACCAATAATAGTCCGTCAAATGCGATTTATTCCTTAAACAGCCCTCTAAATAAATAAGTGTTAAGTATGAATATGCTCATCCATTTCAAATTCCTCATTTGTTCCCAGTACATTTGGAAACTGAAAAAAAAAAAAAAATAGCAAAAACCTGAGAGCATATTCCTGGTCTGAGTGCTAGAACCTGATACTGTGGTTATGCAGAATTGATCTAAGTGTGACATATGACTTTATCAGGAAATAATTGTAGCTTTGTTTTTAATCATGTGACAATCTCTTTGGCACTGAATTGTTGAATTAATACAAGGTATTTACTTACTGGCTTACAATTTTAAGGCAAATTGAGTCATCCCAATTTAAATTAGTTTACTCAGGTGCCCTATTTCATGAGTTTGACAAAATTTTTGTTACTGAATTGCTAAATTCATGCAGAATATGGCCTCATTTTAAAAACATTCAATGTTTATGTTTGGTTAGTTAGCTAGTTAGATGAAGTTTAACGGCCCAGTTTCCAACCAGTTGGTTCAAGTCTAGTTAAGGTGTTTATGTTTGGAAACATTATTAAAGGTATATGGGAGTTACATGTAGGAGGAGATTTGAAAGATTTAGCTCATGGTTTTTTCAAAATAAATTTGGTGTGAATGCCTATTCCCTTCAACATTCTGAACCATGAAAGATACTTGTGAGAAATATTAAGAGGAGAAAGTTGTAGCAAGTGTTTCAAAATAAATTTGTAGGTAAGGGGGAGGGACAGGGGAACTGCTTCCCTGTCAATACTGTTGCACCGATATAAAAAATAACCAGTATTTCTCTTATGTGATGTTTCAGTTTTTAGTATTGTCAAATATTAATCCAATACAGATGTTTATAATAAAAGAAACAGAACCCTTTTAAACACAAAATCTCAGGCTATTAGTATACATTACCACAAAGTGTTAGTTTTTATGAGGTGAAACATTCAAACTTTTTTTTATGGTTTGACAAAAAGAAAATACTGTACATTTTTAATACATTGAAAGTCCCCCTCATAATAGTTAAGGTGGCACCATCATTTATATAACTTTTAATGGTTCTGGTATAGGACAGTTGCAGGCATATAAGCCAACACTGATATGCTGAGTGCCAGGAACCAGTCCAACACACATGGTTATAGATTTCACATGGTTACAGATGTGCTGGTTTGCATAAATTGGTGTACTCATTTTTTATAATATTATATTGTCATGAATATTCAAATGATGAAATGCATGTGGTATATAGTTGTGTACTTCCAAGTCCCCATCAAGTAAGTGACTTGACTGTGAATCCATTCATCCAGTGCATCTCCATGGCAATATTTAATACTTGAGGAAAAATTTTCCTTTTTTTTGTTGTGGCCCCTGACACCTCAGTTTTTCACACAGCAAAGAAGCTTTTAACCAGACTTTCTGTTTACTACCTCCATGGGCCTTCACCTTTTTCTTATTCATGAGGAAAAATTTTCCTTCACTGGAATTAGTCAAACAGGGTTTGTTTGTGTGTGTGAGAGTGTGTGTGTTTGTGTATATTAGCCCTAAGCTGTGTTCTTCCAAGTGTTAGCTAAAGTGAATATATATTGAGATACTTCTTCAGGGAGAGATAAAATTGAGGAGTACATAAACAAAGTTTGAACGGTTCAGTGAAGCAAAATTTTCCTCACGTAAGTCACCCTAGCAACCTTACATAAAGATAACATGATGTTCTATATTAAGCTTTGAAATAATTTTGTTTGCACTTATTTAGAAAGGCGTTTCCAATGAAACTGTCAGCACAGCTAATGGTGTCATCAGGTGCAGGTTTACACGTGCTGTTTCTCTGGATGATAATGATGAACTGTTCTTTGATATAAGTGAAGGAAATACTTACACCATCCTTTTAGCATGGGATGGTGCACTGAGTGCTGAAGGTATGTTGCTCTTTGATACTCAAATATCACGCAAAATGTTTTTAATTCTCTACTGAATGATTGATTGATTGATTGATTGATATATGTTTATTCAGCCAATCATAAAAAATAATGGAAATGGGTTGAAGACAAGAGGTCATAAAACAAATACAAACTATTAAACATTAGCTGAGACCTCAAAAGGGTACATAAAAGTGAGAAAATGCTCATGAAAATGAGAAGACACAGTAGTACCACTTAGCATATAAGCATGTAAGTTTGAGTAGATTACTTTAAGTAGAGTAGTGAAGAGTGTATAAGTAGTAAATAGCCTAACCAACATTGCAAGTGTTCCATTTTTGCCTTCTTTGTTTTGATTTTTATGGTTGTGCAGAAAAGCTTGAACAGTTTTGCTCAAGATAAAACAGCATGTTACACATTTGCAGCATTTTCTGCATAGCTCAGTGTGCAGTTTTGGCACTGTGAACAGCTTCAAATGCTAATGCACAACCAGCCCTCCACTATGACTAACAATAACAAGCTGTGGTGTGGGCTGTTTTACACTGTTTATTATTAGAGCCCTGTCTACATAGGATATACATGTATATGCAAATTGTACATACACTTTTTAAGTGCTGTTTAAGTTTAATGCAATGAATGCCTAGTTCTGTACAAGTTCATCCTAGCCTGGCTTCAAGTATATGTATGGCCATGTTTTACAGTGAAGTAGTGTGTCTGATACAGAAATGTTTGATACCACAGCCAGGTATGTTGTTTTTGAAAATACCATCATAAAAATTGGAATTGCAGTCGAAAAGTAAAAGATCGGTAAGGGCAGCAAACTATACAGACAAGAATACATTACAGAATTGCCTGTTTTGAATGCAAGTGTTCAAAGTTGGGCTTGGTTAATAGTGTTAGGCCAGGTCTTATGTTATCTATTATAAGTGTGTAACTTGGACCTTGGCCTACATATGAAATTTACTAGTGTTTCCAACACAATTATGTTTGGCCCAGAGAAGTGTCATGACTGTTCCTGACAAGTCTCACTGAAAGATGGCATTGCTGTCTCTGGCCTCTTTTTGCTTATAATAGTATAAAGATAAGTTCCCATGAAGATTACTTATCAAGATCTGAATTTTTCAATCCCTTTGATAAATATATAAATTATGCTCTTCTGTTTTCTCTCCATATCATCCAAGGAAACATCAGGCAACACCCATTTCAGGGGAGAATTTACAGTGCTCAAAAATTTGATCTAACAGATATTACTGTAGGTGAGGTTGGTAGTGGAGGGGATGCATCTGCAGCACTCAAAAAGACACATGGTAAGTTCAAAGACAATATCTCCACTTCCCATAACTACAAATGTTTGAGTGAAATATTGTTAATTTGGTTCAATTTTAGAAATTATAGGGAACGGGTAGTGCAGTGTTCTCCACAGGTCAAAATGTTGTCTGGGCGCTTGTCTCTGATCTGGCAGATGACCCCGATTGCCGTCCTGGGGGAGGGGTCTAAGTAGATGGGGTCCCCTCCTCCTTTAGAAAAATTATTGCACACTTAAGGTGGGTTAGATGAAAAATGGTGTTACATGTGGTGCTAAATTTGAATTGAACAATTCAAATGTTACCAAAAAGTGAAAGTAATTATATTTTTTGTCCGGGCGGTCAAGATTTCCGTGAGGGCGGCAGCATTAAGAGTTGGCGTTAGCGTACGCTCTTCAGATTTTGTCCAGGTGGCATGCACAGACAAAATGGCTAGTGGAGAACACTGGCAGTGGCTTTTCTGGACAACCTCCCCCTACACCCGGACAGATCTCATCCACAAAACTCCCACTGGGACAATTTCCACCCAGACAATGTCCTCCTAGACATTTCCCACTCTGGACAACTTCCCCCTTGACAATTCCCATCCATACTACTCTGTCCGGGACAATTTCCACCCAGACAGCTCGCTCCCACGTAGTTCTCACCTGGAAAGTTTTCCCTGGACAGTTCCCATCTTAACATCTTCCTTCGGACAATTCCCACCCAGACAACTCTGTTTGGGACAATTCCCACCCACACAGCTCCCTCCACACAGTTCTCACCTGGAAAGTTCCCCCTGGACATTTCCCACCCTGGACAGCTCCTACCCTGACTACTACCCTACTACCCAACTACACCCAGACAGCTGGACCCCTGGACAATCCCCACCCAGACAACTCTATCAGGGACAATTCCCACCCAGACAGCTCCCTCCCACACAGTTTTCACCTGAAAAGTTTCCCCCTGGACAGTTCCCACCTGGCCCCTAGACATTTACCACTCTGGACAATTCCTTTTGGAAAATGCCCACCCAGACAACTCTGTTCGGAACAAATCCCACCCAGACAGCTCCCTCCCGCACAGTTCTCAAGTGGAAAGTTTTCCCCTGGACAGTTCCCACACAGGATAACTTCGCTGGGATGATTTCCCTCCAAAGAATACCTATCCCAAACAATTCCCATTCAGGCCATTTATCCCTGGACAGTTGGCAACTAAAACAGTTCAAAATTTTTGGGAGGGGAAGTTGTTTTAAGGGTACTTGTCATGTGTGGGAATGTCTGGAGGGAAATAGTTTGATGGGAATTATTCCATGGGGGAAGAAATCTTCTGGATGGGAATGGTTGGGGGGGGGGGTTGTTTGGTCACAGTTAGTGGCAATGTGAGTTTAATTTCTGTGTAGCAAGTGCATGTACATCTGCTTTTCTGAAAATAAGTGATATGCAGTCAAAGAACAAGTAGTTAAACAGGCTGTTCAGCTTTTAGATTTTTCCTGAAGCTTTTTAGCTTCTAAGTCTTTTTATTATGTGCAGCAGGCTTAGGTGGCTTACCTGACTCTTAATCAGAGTGGCAGCTTCTGACAGGAAGTCTGGTAATAACATCCACTTTCAATGGCCAAACTTTTCTTAAGTACAGATTTAACAAGGTGAAAAACAGGTACTCTTTCCTGGAGATAAGAGGCTTACCTCTTGCACTAAAGAATTAGAAGCCCAACATTATTATTGGTAGTGGGTGTAACAGCTCAAACATCTCAGTGCATCATGTGGCTAATGAAGAGAGCAGTCATAGTTCTTGAAATGTACCAAGGAAGTGCTTTCCAGTTTCCACATATTGGACTTGCTCCTAGGAAAAGTTTTGCCAATGAAACACTACCTTCCTAATGAGCTTATTCAAGAATGACTTCCACTTTCCTTAGAATCAGAACCCTGTTCAAACTTTCAATGCTGTCAAAAATGTGCACAGAAAATATATTTTGGATTTTATTTCTGAAAGAGAAAAAACAGATGAAGTTAATATTTTTCCTCATTATGATATATCAGAAGCATAAAATTCGTACAGTATTTTAAAATAGGTATGACAAAGTACTAAATCAGGTTTGTATAAAGTGATAGTCATATCAGGGTTAGATGATGACCTGTTTAACTGTTACTTTGATATTTATTCACAAATCCAAATTTAGGAACCTGAAATAACCAGTGCATACTTTTGAAAGCTATTAGCAGTAAATAATTTATGTTGATGCTACCCAAGTTTTAATTGAAATCACTGTCGGTAAGCAGCTGTTATATGGTATGTGCTACACATTTTAATTCACAAATTTTTATTTCCATAATTAACATCAGGAGGTCAGATGTGGATCGTATTCAATCCACAGAACCCAGGCCTTACATACATTAACACCACTTTTAGAGAACGGTCACTATAGATTGCAGGAAATTTCTGGAAATGTATATCCAAAAAGTGGAAACACTTTGACAAGTTCTAAATAGTCGCACTGATTTGCCTCTTCTCTTTTCTTAGGTTCTTTAATGGTAGTTGCCTGGCTGTGTCTTGCCAGCATAGGAATTACCACAGCAAGACACTTTAAAGAGCTTCCTGGTGAATTGTGTGGGAAACCAATGTGGTTTGCTGTAAGTCTTATTTTAAGCTATTGTTCATGTGTGCACAGAGCATGAACTTTGTCTCTCTTTTCTCTGCTTTTTACAATTGTGCAAACTTAACAAAGAGTAATTTTAATTAATTTTTATAAGTTTATGGACTTAAATGTTGTGCTGGTTACCTTTGCATGGGGTCACCAGTGTTTTACTTGGACTTATATGTTCATATCTTTTCCTACATTTGGATCTCAATTGTTAATTAAGAGATGTAGGCCCTGGTTTTGGAACCATAATCTCTGGTCCCTTTGTACATGGTTGAATGGCACCTAGTGACATCTTAGCCCTTAGTTGAGTAGATAAAGACTTCCTGTGCGTAACCTACACAAAAAATTTAACTTTGCAATGAGAGGACATGTCAATAGCTTGTCTCATATGTAATCAACTGCATAAAGTTCCTCACTGGCCAGGGACTTAGTGTTTCTCTAGGAGTGATAGTTTTTCTTACAACAAAGAAATAAAAACATATATAAGGATTTATATGCTGGACCTCCCCTTGGTGAGATGGGTCAGAGTGTTCTGTTTTCTAAGCAGGACTCTCCCTCATGAAGAGTATCAGTCCTCAGGGAACATTGAGTCTAGTATGCTTCGGAACTCTACCCTGTTCCCTGTAATGCAATCTGTATAGAGATGTAGGTTTGCTGATGCATTTACTCGTTTGACTGGATTGAAGAAGGTGATTAAACACATTTTTTTTTTGAAAAGGAAGATAAAGAGTGAATAGTTGATACCATCACTGTGAACATTCAAACCATGGTTAAAATAATTAAGCAAGGTAAAAATCCTCTGCAAAATTCTTTAAAACACACCATAAAATTCACTTTGTTGAAAATTCTGAAAGATGGTTTAGCTGCTTTTTGAGAATACAACCACCATGGTGAAAATTGAAATTATAAATCACTTGTTGCAACTACTTGCATCCTGATTTGGTAATTAAGATTTGACCTCAAGACATACACAACCTACCTTTGAGTCTATTTAAATGGAAAGCAATCTGACCTCTGGTACACCAACTAGTCTGATTCCCCAGATATTATTAACCACAAGGTCACATGAATGAGGGGACTTTTTTGACTAAAATTTTCACCTTCCTTGATTGAATTGAAAGTGAACTTAAATGATGCTATTTAAATTCTACTCCAGTTAAAGGCTTTTCTCCAGGAGGCTTTTCTTGAGTTTGCTGAAGGAGAGGGTTGTTTTATTTTCACCACAAAAAGTCACCTTTTTTTCTGAAAAACAGTTAAAATGGTCAAGGGACTCATGAATATGAATTTATTTAATTCATGTGTGAAAGACCATAGTGCATGTGATCTTACCATAAATATTACATTACACACAGTTTATATTTGATCTTGTCCCAGTCGGCTGTGTCAATATGGAATGATTGCCATTTTATTGGAGGTGTCCTTATCGTGCCCATGCATTTTACAGTACTGGGTAGAGATTTTTGTGCTTTCTCCACATAAAAACAAAGGTTATGATGGTTAAGGACTTATTGCCCATGGTATGGTTCTCGAACAGTTCTCATCCTGACAATTTCTCACCCCACAATTCTCACCCAGGGACCCTTCCAATCTGTCTGGTGGATGAGGTTTTCTGGGGGGTGCTTGTCATATCTGAAAATTGTCCAGGGTGGTGATTGTCAGGGACAGGAACCAAAGATATTGTAAGCATAGATACCAAACTCCCATACCTACAATTTTTGGAAATTAACTCCTCATGGAGACGCAAATATCGGAGCAGATGTGTGGAATTGACGTATGCGCTTTTATATTCAGTGATGAGCATATAATAACAGGCATGCATTACAGAATATGCAATTGTTAGAATAGTGTTGCTTGCTTGAGCTTGAATACTTGATGCCCACTTCTGCATGCTTGGAAAATGAACATGCTAGTTGCTTTCTCTTTGTGAGCGAGTGAGAAGTTAAATGCGCCTATTGAAGCGCGTAATTTGAAGATACCATAGAAACTGACCTACAAATAAGTCTTTGAACTTCAAACCAGTCATTGTGCATTCATGTTCAAGTCTACTTAAATGTGTACTGCCATGAGGAAGAGATAAACTTCTTGTAAGTGGAATTTACGGAGGAGTGATACTTCTTAGGTTCACAGTGTTCTGAAATAGCAAGCATTAATCCTTTAGTAAGACATTCATTTGCCTGTTTTTCAAAATTACTGAACAGTGGTCAGCACTTTTGCCCAGATATTTTCACCTCCATACATGAGGCATCAACATGCCATTTTAAGTTTGGAATATATGCTTATAATATGTTTGACAGGAACTGTCTGGCAAAATTGTCCAGTGGGAACTGTTCTTGGGGAGATTTGGGGGTGGGGGTGGGGGTGGGGTGAGGTGGGGGGAATCATCTTGGTGGAAATTATGTGGGGGGGCAGTTGTCCAGTCATGCTGTATGGTATTACCATGGCATTATTGACAAAGTCTGATCATTTTAAACATGAAGGTTGAAGTACATTAATGAACATTGTATATAGTTACAAATTTCACCCCATATTTCACTCTGTATAGCTATTTTAATTTTGCAGCTTAATTACAGAGCTCTTAGTTTTGGTCTCAGTTAAAAGCCTTTTATTTTTGAAAATAACCCTTTTTTAAAATAATTTTTTGGGAGATTTACAGCCTTGATATGTCTTCTTGATTGTCAAAAAGGTATTTTTATTTTATCTTTCCATAGGTATATTTTTGTCTAATATGTGTAATATTTGCTATGGACACATACTGTTTTCAGTGAGATGCTAATAGTGTAATGGTATTTACCATATTGTTGCAGAAGGGCACTGTTTCCTACATTTTAATCAACATGTTTCTCTTTCTGTTTAGATACATCGTTTATGTATGTCATCAGCAGTTGTCCTGTTTCTTGTGGCCTTCATACTTATCATAGTTGCTGTACCTGGCTTCTATCAGCTCAGGGTAAGCAAGATTAGATTTATCTCGTTGAAAAACTATATGTCGTGATGATCATATAGTTTGCTGTGTGAATGTTGTCAATACAGAGATAAGCTCTTGTTATTTTACGTAAAGGGCAATTCTGGTAATCCGAGACAGTTCCAATTCTCCCAACTTTAACAGCAACTTGAAGCTCCTCCCACAACTGTAGAAAGCTCCTCCTTGTGCAGCCACAAACCTATTGTATTGCTTCAGACCATGTCCTGGTAAGCATACAAGGCTGCAATGTGTAATTGAAATGCTCTCTCTGCATTAATATGAGTTACTCTGCATCATTTGAATTTATCAAACTTTGATGTCAATCAAAAACCATTTACCAACTGAGAATTTTGATACCCCACACCAAAAATGCACGTTGGGGTGATGACTGTCTGTCTTTATGTGAATGCTGTAAAGAGTCAAAGTAACCTTCTTCGAAAACATCAGCTTTAGTCGTAAAGAGCTCTTGTTATTCCTCTATACTGTAAGTATCCTTGATGACATTTTAGAACATAGATCTTGCCTTTTCAAGTCAGTGAAGGTGTGAAATATGCATGAACTTAACTAAAATATTATTACAAGGTGTGAATTTGCCTATTGAATAAGGGGAGGGGGTTAAATATTCAATTTGAGGTCAATGCACTTACTTTGCCTTTTAAGCAATGATGACCTTTGATAAATTTACTGACATTTTTTAATGTTTTTCTTGGTCAATACTTTTGAAGGGGGTCAGATTGATGAGCAAGAAATAAAAATGTTCATTTTATGGAGCTTTCATCTCTAGACATAGGACTAGAACAAAAGGGCAGGGAAGTAGCAACAATAGTGCAAACTGTGAAATATTGATTGTGTTAGCTTAAACTTTGCAATGTTTTGGGTGGAGAAAGCTGCAACTTTACCTGTTATAACTCCTTTGAATTTGACTTCATACATGCACAAGAGTTTTGGAAATTTTGTATATTATGCTTTCAAGATTATATTTGTTTAAGAAATAGATTTTAGTTTTCTATAAATTATGCAATAAAAATGTTACTTCATTATAAAGCAGGCCTGTTAGTGGCTGCTTAAAACTTTCTTCATCTTTTATTATTCACTTTGAGAAAATGGAATGAACCTTGTATAGTCATTTGGTTCTCCAGCCATTTTTCAAACACATTTCTTTTCTTTTAAGGGTGATGGCAATATTGTTCGTGCCTTACATGCTGTATTGGGAGTGCTTGTCATCGTGCTGGGAGTAATTAATGTTATTATGGCTATCTTTAGACCTCATCCTGGTGAACCAAGGTATGCAGATTGTGTGTGTGTGTGTGTGTGTGTGTGTAGGTGTGTGTGTGGGTAAAGATGCATGCTTGTGAGGGAAGGGATGAATTGACTGAGCTAG
>WURT03067642.1:0-13590 GCA_009936505.3 Holothuria glaberrima
ACACAACCTTCTATTTTTGATCGAGGAGTGGTATTTTAGATGTAGGCTGTATTCCATCACTTGATTAATGAAGTAAAAAAGAAGTTACATGGTCAAAAACATTTGTGATTATATAAGTTTTGTACCATGTATTATATTGACTGTAATTGTGTCTAAAAAGTTGGGAAGTTTCTACCCATTTAGCTGAAACACAGTAATTGCATATTTTGACACGGGGTTAAAGCACTTACGATCCACGATTTGAAGTAGTAAAAATAGAAAAGTAAAAAAGAAGTAAAAAACAAATGGCATGAAAATGAAGATGCTGTTGTGAATTCTGCCAGTGTGCTCAGTATTTCGAGAGATACTATCGTAGGGTACTACAAAAGATCCGAGGAAACCTACTATACACAAGGAACAATTTGTACGCTACTTAAAACAACAACAGCAAAAAAAAAAAAAAAAAAAAAAAAAAAAAAAAAAAAAAACACACACACACGCACAAACAACGCAAACAAGTAATTCTTACCCATTTCTGTCCAATCTTTTTCCATGGTACTTTAACGATTGGTTGAATAAACATCAATTAATCAACCAAAAGTGGGTTAAAAAAAATGTCATATACAGCGCAAAATAGAAAGTAAATTCCTCACGTGTTTAAATAACGAGAATAAAAAAAATTGAAAACACCGAGAGATAAAAATAAGTGTTGGCCTTTGTTTAAGGAGAGCGGCACCCCTCCCCTTATAACTCATGCAGGAAAGCCCCTACAGTATTAAATAGATTTGGAAACTGCACACTGATTGGTATAAGTTACGACAAAAGCATCACTCTAGTTGGGCTGTAACTAAAGACTTGTACACACAACGTATGTGGATATTTCCTTTAGTATTTTAAGCGTCGTGCCGATTTTTGTTGCTTCGTCTAGGAGATACCTAAAACATGTAATCTATTCTCTTCTCCAAATTGTATGAGGAGTTATAGTCAAACGTAGTTGGAAAAGTGTTTTCTGATTCGGGTGAAATATTCATGCACTTAAAATTGGTCAAGTCACTCCAAATTCCTGTATTTCACGGCAAACACAATTCATAAAGAGGGTGTATGGTCCAAAGTTCGAACCCCATTTGGCGGGACAATCCACGGGAAAATATAGCTGGACCCAAAGGATCTATTCCTTGTTAGTTTATAGGAAGCCCTCATGACTGGGGAAAAAAACTTCACACAATTCAACTGATGCAAATTGTAGTAACATCACCAATTTGAAAAAAAGCAGGTTTGAACACTTGGATAAGTAATTCTAAAACCATGTTAATTATCATATTTGCTGATTTATTTACAGGCACCTCACAACAAAGTGAAAGATGTATAGAGCACGAAGATCACAGAATCAAATATTTTTGTTTGTCGTGTAATAAACATGTATGTGCAGAATGTATTATAAAGTTACACGATAGGTCAAGACATTGTGATACCGTTGAGATTGTGTGTGCATCTGATCGCATATGTGCACTACGCGAGAAGGAAATAAACAGTTACAGGCTATGAAAGAAATCTCTAAGACCACAAAGAACCTCTGGACTGATAAGAGAGAATTTTTATCTAAATGTCGAGAAAAAGTTAGAAAAGAAATCCAATCGGACTATATAGCTACACAAGAAAAGCTGGACAAAAATAAACTCAGCTTGATCAAGAACGTTGACGAAAAGGAACTCTCAGACTTGAAGACATTAATGTCAGAGCGCGAGGAAATTGAGCGACTTTCAAACAATGTGGAAAGCCTTACTTTGGATGTAAATACTTCATCCAGTAATAGTCTGAACGAGATCTTACAACAAATCCAGAAGATTAATGATAAAATAGATAAGGAGAAGTTTAAAGTAGAGCATAAGACCGTTGATTTTTTTATACAGAAAAATAGCCAATAACGGTTTGTTTGGCATGACCTTGCCATGTTCTTTAGTTGGGGGTGTGGAACTGCAGCAAAGGTAGCTGCTTCATTTGTGTGATGAGAGACAAATAAATGGAAGCTTGCGTCTTATTTGCATTGATCCAAAGGACCATAGAAATGAATATTGGAGGCATTAAGTCCCTACTGGTGATCAGAAAACACACGTTGTAATGTCGTGTATAAACCTTCACTATCATAATATACAACACGTGTTGTTCGCTCCTGGGAAAACGGTGTACATTGTTCACCCTCACTGGACTGGATACATACACGACTCCGTTGAATCGGTTTCACCATTATTGATAGACACTATCGATGAAGGATCGTGGATTTCAAGTATTGCTGCTCATCATCCCACCAATGATCAGTACGACGGGTTCCTCATTACTGTTAGTAACAGTAGTTTGGTTAGAGAGTATCGAGTCACTGGCAAGCCATTACGACTAATAGAAGCAAATGAGTGGGTGCCCTCACTGAGGTTTGTAGCATACGTGAATGATCTCTTTGCCGTCAGTGGCCTAGACTGTGAAGATATTATTCTTCTAAAGGTCGATAGTGGTGGTGTCTTGAGGCAAAGTGGTATCTTGAAGCCACCGCTGAGCTCATCTCACCTTTTGCCAGCTTGCCTCATATGGCCTGGGTATACATGGCTAATTTTGTTTGTTGATACAACACAGGGCAATATCTGGAAAGTTGCACACTATCAGAAGACTGGGGAAATTATAAAAGTATGTGCGGAGGGAACAATGTGTAGTGTTACTGATGTTCCTGTCAGTATCACCCGATGGGAAAATGAAGGATTTATAAGCTTTGCTGACAACTCTGTAAAAAACTTCAAATATTGAATCAGTTTCAGTAAAACTTTCAATCGGCTTTGCGTTTGAGGGATTATTTAAATTACTTTCAAATGGGAGTGCCATTAAAAGTTAATTTGCTTAATCTCTCCGTTCCTTCACAATTTAGAGCCAGTTACTAGTTTGTAGTAATAATTTGTTATTTCAATAGCTTTTCTGGTAATTATTAAGAAGATGGAAATTCAGACCTGATAACCAGGTTTTCATTGTTTTCAAACATCAATTCAGAAGTCTTTTGAGTGATGCCACCTTTGGTATATCAGATATATTGAGAGCTACCACATGCTGCCATTTCATCTCTGAAGTTACAGTGGCAAACTAGCGACAAGTGACAACTAAGTTTGGAAAGCAAAGAATAAGGATGGGGTTTGGAACAAAACGTGCTCATTGCCCGTTTTTGCTTAAGGGTACCGAAATCACCGGTACAAGTGCAACAGTGTTAGAGTCTCATGCCTGTTGTATTAAACATATGGTCTACAGTATAACTACTTATCTCACGTACGTTCTCGCTTGTGTTTTGTTTTGTTTTTTATTGTGTCTCTTTTTGTGATATTTCATTATACATGGAGAATAAATATGCGTAGAATACATTATAGCTGCATGCCATAGTCATAAAAGTTTAGTTAAAGGAAGTTCTTGTATGCAAACAGTGTTTAAGGTAAAGGCATATTAGTCACGGTTACTTCTTCCTTCTCTACAAACGGCGTTAGTCCATTACATTTGCACATGTTTCTGTATTTTAAAGGTCACTTTCGTATAATAATTGAACTAAGGACTAGTAAATGTTCATTCGCGATGCTAAGTAGCCTGTTGTACACTTATATTTCGAATGAGATTCTAGTTAGCATTTTGCATTTACTATAGTTAACGTACTGCCCATATCACCTTATAATTAGACTGCTGCTGTAACTGCTGATGGGAGCATTACAATAAAGGTATGAACTCAGTGCAGATTCTATCTTCATTGATCATTTATTGTGGTAAAATGCAATACCAGAAAACATTTTGCAAACTTGAAAAGCAGTGTAATATCCTGTTAGGATATTCATAAAAGCAACACGAGTGCATACCGTTCAGGGAAGTTGACTTATACATCAAAAACAACACTCTAGGTGAATGTTTGTCCCAATGAGCTCCTCAGGCGTTATTATAACCGCAACCACTTATACATGACAGACGAGAAAGAAGCAGTTGAGGCGAATTAAAACAATGTTTGAGATTGCTTTTTTGTCTGTCTCGAGAATAGAAATACAACTAATGTAGGTCATTTTCCCCTTCTTTTTTAGGGCGGTTGGTTTTGTTTTCCCTTATCATCTTTACCATTATAATGGATGTGAGAGAACCGAACATTTCCCAACAATGTAAAGAGGTTAAATCACTGCTTGCTAAACGCGGATTTTGACTAAGATATGTAGTCAAATTTCACTGACTGATAAGTGGATAACCACAAAGTATTTATAGAAAACACGTTATAGATACCGCTAAGGAAATTACACTTACTGGAATCAGTCACCCTTTTAAAATTACAAATGTTAAAATTGACGGGCAAAGACGGTTGACAATTTACTCATACACCAAGATATGTAAAATTAATTAAAACCAGCTAAAAAATATGAATACCTCTTTCAATGCCAGGCACACAATTACTTTCCCAGAGGCGCAATCCAAGTTGTTTTCTTTACATTCAGTTAAAGAATATTACCCCATGCCTTTAGCAAAATATAAAAAAAGAACGAATATATTTAGTTTACATGGACACGTATTATCATCATCTAATTTCGCTAAACTAAACCCAACCCAAGATAGGAAGAATAGATCGTCAGTAAACTTAATGTCACGGGGAAAGCTTTATTTACCCCTGGGTAGTTAGTGTGTTAGAAAGTAACCGATGAGATGATTAAAACCAGGATCAAGGTAAGGTTCCAGCTGAAAAAAAAAGTTTCTGTTTGTTCATTCAGACATGACAAAATAATAAAATTTCAAGTAATGTATACGTTTCCTCATCTTCGGGAGGTAACATAACAAAAAAGGGGGTTCTTGTAAAACGTGACCATTTCTTATGTGATTTGAAGTTATTCTGAGCAAGGTAAACTAACAGTGGAATTATGAGGAGGGGAATCAACCATTTTTGGTAACATCTGTGAGCAATATGACAACAGTTAAGAGGGACATGTAATAAGCTGCAATTGAACAAAAGGACCACTGGTTGATTCAAGAATTTTCAGGGGCGGGGGGGGGGGAGATGGCGAATCACTGCAGATTCACATATACCGTATGTGTGCTACCCCTACAGCGAGTAAAAACGCTCCTAAATTTGGTTTGGCCTTCAACTTCTTCTCTGGATTGCTAATGAGGTTAACACTTTTGCATAGTTGATCAGTTAGAAAAGAAACAAAATTAACCGTAAATTTAACATTATCTCTTGTCCAAATTTTAGGGTAAATTTACCAATATCTCCTGTTTTGCTTCTCCATCACTCTCACTGTTGTTTTGGGCAGTTGTTCGGGGGTCTCCAGGGAATGGATAGTAAGGTTTTGCTAGGGCTTACTATATGCTTAAAGTATGTTGGAGACGCCAGACCCTCCGCCAGGAGGTCTCAGAAATAAGAGAAAGGTCGGATATACATTTACTTATTGATAAACTTTTTATACCAGGGGTTACCCTTTTAGTCCCAAGGGGCTGTTCTTCCACGGAGCCCTGGGTGCAAAGTAAAACAAAAAGTAAGAATTAAATTTAAAATAAAAGTTACTGCACCATGCCTCCTAATTTCATGCTCCTTTGTCTTTTCCTCGATTTCTAATTCCCTCTGTTCTTTTTCCGTTTCTATTTGCATTTCTAATCCAAGCCTTCTTAATTCAAATGAGTTGTCAGCTGGCACCTTAATCACTGTCTCACGTACTGAAATCGGAAGGATATTTTCGTCAACCTTATATTCCACGACGTATTTTTTTTAATTTCGTCTTTCCTCTTTAAGGGCTGTAATTCGTCACTATAGTACTGTGTAATTTTAACAACTTCCTATTTTTTTAATAATGAATTCAGTTAGTTGATTGAGGGACTAGCCACGAATTATCTAAGTCAAACGATTAATTTGTTATTGCAAGCGATTTTCTGCTGATCAGAAACGTGTCCATTTATAATCATTTTGAAATGCACAATAAAGGTTGAAATGTAGAAGTATATAGTAGAGTCAATATGCAGTTGAGAGGACTTATCTCGGTCTCAAACTGATATGGTGTCAACACTTTGAAGAGCAAGCTCCTGGTTGCAGATCTTCAAATGATTATCAATATCAGCATATAAACGCTTGCTGTTGAAAGTTGTCAACGCCACCATAGTATCAATATTATGGTCTTTGCAAATACTTGGTAGGATGTAGTGGGTAGGCTGGTAATAAGTACTTCTGAAACATGTTTCGATTGATTACGATCAATCTATTGGTTTGTTAACTTTTGCGGCACTTACATTCTTATCCTAATATGCAATCCATCCACACCTATTTACAGTATAAAAACTTTTAAATAAAACGCATTACGGATATTAAGAGCATTAAGCTTACTGAGGGTTAAAATTACAAACCTTCAAATTGCCATGCAAAGAAAGTTGTTTATCATCACACCAAGATATGAACGAATGTAGTTAAAACAAGTTTTAAACCAAAACAATATGTACAAATTTCAATGAAACGAATTTCTTCATAATTCGCGAAGTTTGATGATTCGCGAAGTGTTTAGTTGAAAAAAAAAACAGCAGATTTGTGACAAACTAATTTATTACTCTGGCGGTAAACATTGTCGGAGGAATCTAACTTTGTTACACGGAAGAAACCAATTAAAATCCTTCTTTGTACAGATGACTGTCACCTGATACATTGACGTCATCCAAACGAGTGTAAACTTCCAAACAAGTGCATTGGTTTTGTGTAGTGTGCACTGTTTATATGGGAATGTACTGTGCAGCTGTACTTTAGTGTACATCATATCTTTGCACTGCATCGTATCTACCCATACTAGGAACGGAGATAAGTATGCATCTGTTATATTCGCAAAGTCAAGTAAATGCTGACAAAATTGACGGAGAAAACGAGGGCAAAGACGTCTGACATGTGTCAAGATTTGGAAAGAGTCATACGATGCCCGAAGACGTCGAAGCAGCCTGTCAATTCGGGAAAATTTCTTAAACGTATCGTGCCATATAGTTAGGTCAGCGTGTAGACTATGGCTCATCATTCATTAGATTAATTAAAAAAACATATATAGGACGAAAGATGAAGGTAATTACCTTTGAATTTAATACAAGGACTTTTTGTAAACTTAAACTTTCAACGCTCGGACCAGATTAGGCACAGTAATTGAATTGCATATGAGTACTGGAGCTCGAGGAATGAGTGAATGAGTGTGTGACCATTTGCCGGGCACTTCCATGACAGTGCCTATATCACCTTCATAATGAAACTTACAAAAGCATTGCACCTCAACTGAAAAAAGGATGATAGCTGGATCTAGTTTTCCCCGTTACTTTCTCTCTGGTAACTTACTTAAGTTAAAGTAGATGATGCGCGGGTTTTGTGCTAATTCCAACATACTGGATAACCGACATGCCCTGGCAATCAAGTTCCGGGTTCTGTTTACACCTACTGCTCATGGTCTTTGGCAGCTGATGCTGCTTACAATCTAGAAAACTTTGTGATCTTTTGGAGATCTGTAGATGACTATTACCAGATGACACTAGAGAGTCGAGACACATCTGGTCATCCTTTCATCTATCAGAAATGCTGTGAAAGGAAATTTCTGTTGGCGCCATATAGTTCCTTTGGGCAAGGAGCATGTGATACATTCAAAACCAACAATTTTCACTATACAGCATGAAGTCAGCTGAAGATACCATGGGATTCATTCTGATCACAGGAGCTGCAGAAAGTCACAGAGGACCCAAGTCACCTACACTGCCAGTCACTACCTACTGCCACAGTGCCAGTGTGTAGAGAAAGTACAGGTATAATCAACCAGGCGCGGTTTTACGGGGGTGGGGGGCTTTGGGGGCTTAAGCCCCCAAAAAATTTTTCGAGGTTGTTTGTTATCTTCGTGCTATATTTGAGTGTATTGAGAAAAACAAAATTGCCCAATACATTTGTGCACATCTTGGTCCAGTGGATTTAGTTTCTCAAATGTGCACCGTTGTTTTGACTGCATGTAGTATGCCAGCCACGCTTCACCTTAGAACTGTATTACAGTAGGTAGGCACAGTGCAGACGCCTGCTAGCTTACCCTGCTGCATTCTTACGTTCGACGCCAATCCCTACATGGATGAGAGTGTCAAGTTAAACTGTCGTCTGAATCTCAAAATCACATAGGTTTATGATTTCATAACATGGAAATTCGGGTCAGATAAGTAACACATATGATAGTATGTACATACATGTAAATCAAGTTAATGGCTTAATCATCTGCTGGATGTTAAAAACGAGTCATTTCGTCGCTAATCTTGTCAAGTTATACTGGCAGTCCTTTTTACTGAGTCAAATCTACAGGCCGGATCGCTGCTCCCATCAATGTGAACAAGTCCGGTTGCTTGTATCTCTCAGTAACACTAGCTACATTCTTCCGAATAAAAAACATTTGCCCGTACAGTGGCGTACCCGGGGGGGATTGGGCCTTGCCCCCAAGAACACCAATTTATTTAAATCCTAGAAACACGTAATTTTTTAACACAAATTTTACTTCAGAAGGTAGCATATGTGGCAACAGATTGGATGTAAGGACACCTAATGTTTCAAAAATTTTAAAAGGGGAGGGATTATGTCCTAATGGATCCCTCACCGATGCCAATTTTTTAGTTCCTTAAAATACGCAAATTTTGTAACACAACTTTTACTTCATAAGGTAGCAGATGTAGCACCAGGTTGCATGTAAGGACACCTAATTTTTCAAAAATTTTCAAAGGTGAGAGATTTTCTCCCCATGGCTCCCTCACCGATGCCATTTTTTTTAGTTCCTAAAAATACGCAAATTTTGAAACACAAATTTTACTTCAAAAGGTAGCATATGTGACACCAGATTGCAAGTAAGGACACCTAATTTTTCAAAAAATTCTCAAAAGGGAGGGGGACAACCTCCCCTTAAACCCCTCCCACAGGCCGGTTATCACACAAAAAACTGCATTCCCCCCCCCGAGAAAATTTTATTCTTCCGTTTCAAGCCCCCAATAGCCCCCCCCCCCCCCAAAAAATCCTCGGTCTAGAACCGCGCCTGTAATCAACATGACTATATTGTATTACAAAGACCAGAGTCATGTTAAACACAATGAACAAGATGAACTTTGTTTACATCTTGTCAATCCTCATGAATAGTTGAAGATTATGCTGGTAATATTTCTGTAACTTAGGGTAAGGGATGTTCCAGTGGACATTGAGAATATTCTGTGAAGTCAAAAGGATACATGTGGATATTTGCTAACATAAGGCTGCTGTGGATTGACTGATTGCTCTGACTTTTAAAAGGCATGGACATTAAGTATAAAGAAAACGTTTTTAATGGAATTGCCAGTGTGCATTAAATGAGACTTCTGAGACAATATGTAGAGTTCCTGTAACATAAGCAATATCTGTGATGACTCAAATCACTGGCATACAGGTATTAGGTGATAGGCACAGGGTATCCTTTTGTACCCATTTTTTTTGTTTGGGGAGGAACCCTTTTGGCTAATGCCCCCCCCCTTCTGCAGCTCAGCTAGATCTTGTGTACACCACTGATCAATATTTTAGTGAACTTTTCTGCTGATTATTCCTGCCGGTAGCTACAATACATTCAAAATATATGACCATAACAATAATACCCTACATGAGACCACTTCACATCCAGTAGTGCCAGTACCATGTCGACATGTTACTGGCACTACTGGATGTGAAGTGGTCCTTGTAGGGTATTATTGTTATGTGGACTGCTTAGCCCTCCTGCAGTATTTGCCAAGGTACAAAGAAAATGACTGAGAGGATAAGATCAAAAAGTAGGTAAGATAAAAAAAGGATTTAAATAAAGGACAGAAGGCAAAATCCTCCTTCAGTATGGAATTGACAAGAAAACACCATGTCCTATTTCTGAGTATATCTCAGCTGTTACAAAAGCATACAAGGAAGCAAAAGCCATCGCAATGCTTTATTGCAGAATTTCCAAATTAAATCAATCGAATCCAAATGAATTCCCATAAGATTGAACACAGTGTTGTAAATCATCTTCAAATCTTTGCTGTGAGTAGGTGCAGTTTGCACACTCCCTCGACACCCTTCCTTCTTTTCATCAGAGAAGCAACAGGTTAAAAGGTAACTACTGCATGGGATGTATAAATTGAAGTACAGGAGGTATTATTGCAAGTTTTAATACTTGCTAATTAATAATGTTCACTATGCATTTAAAAACTGGGTCTGTTTTGAACAAAATTACGATAGCTCTTTACAAGTATACATTCCACAGTGATGTTTATAATTGACTTTGTAAATAACTCATCCCCTTGCCCTCAACATGTCGCAAACTATTCCCAGTTTCCCGTGGCATTCCTTCATAAATATCGACTAACGAATTTATGCTTGTATCTAAGGTTTAAAGATCAAGTAAACTACAATAAGCTCTACAAGTAGTATATCGGGGTGACCGTCGAATGCGCACTTACGAAATCTTTCATACAATATTGTTAGTATACAATGTTATACTAGGTGCTCACTCGACGGGCCCCCGCAGTCGACGGGCGCCCCAGTAGTACAGTGATGTGTGTTTACGTTACAGTTTTCCAGTCAAGCACCTCCCTTAACAACTTGGATAAACGATTTAAGCAAAAGCTACCACCCACGGATTATTTCCGAAAAAGAAGACACATCCACCATGATTACGCTTGCTTTTGTTTTTAGGAATTTGACTTTTCGCTTTTTTTTTCTTGCGAGGAGGTGGCATGCACTATCTCCCCCTCGATCGTTAGGCTGTATGCACATTGGCATCTTATGTGCACAGTACACCCCGCAGTTACGTCACTGCGTGCAGCAGTCACCAGTGTTTTTGTATCAGATAACCTACCACATGCCTACGTATAAGGATATCGATTGGTTCTTTCTTCGAAGATTTTTACCTTGAGTGAAATGCCCCGTGTTGATTTCTCACAGAGCGGAGTAAAATAGTAACTTGGATCACTGCTGTTTGCTTTCGTAATAACACCTCCCAAGGCACCAAATATCGAGATTCTTGAAGAAGATACTCCCAGAAACAAGATTTTGACATCAAACAAAAGAAAATTTTAAGCACATTTTGAGGTCTGCCCTGAAGGACTAAGTGGAAACATAGTTGTGTAACTATCAAGGAGCTCATGGACTACTTTTCTCGTCTTACTCCATTATTCTCTACTCTTTTGTTATTTTATAGAGTCCCCTTTCCACCCTTTCTGTCTGGTCAAATATTTGTAGATAGCCTTATAACTAAACGTATCCCTTATTACCTGGAACTGCAACTGGCAAGTTTGTTTGCATGTCAGTGGTAAAGAAACACGAATGGAGTAGGAAGAATCTTTCTACACTAATATGATGTCAGTTTTTTAAACTTTAATGACATTGTGCGAAAATACAGTAGCTTTAAAGACATTTACTCCCCTTTATTGCAGAAAATTTAACCAAAACTCGATCGTTATTAGTTAAAACTTCACTAATGTGTAATTATTACATTCTTTTATTTGAATAGTAATCAGTTTAGGTAATAAGTGTTGCATATAATAACAGACGGCCCCAAAAAGTAACCACTTTAATCTACCTAGTGCTTAGTGCCAATAATTTGTAATTCCGATCTTTCCTGTGATGCTTTTATCATCCAGTGTTACACTGACAGCAGCGGCGTATTTAGGGGGCATTGTGACATGCCCCCACACGGATGCCAATTTTTTTCTTTTTTTAGAACCTAAAGTGACGTAATTTTTAAACACAAATTTTACTTCAAAAGGTAGCATATGTGGCACCAGATTGCCTGAAAGGACATCTAACTTTTCAAAAGTTTTGAAAGGGGAGGGGTTTTCTTCCCATGGCCCCCTCACTTATGCCAATTTGTTTTTAGTTCCTGAAAATACGCAAAGTTTGAAACACAAATTTTACTTCAAAAGGTAGCATATGTGGCATCAGATTGCATGTAAGGACACCTAATTTTTCAAAAATTTTCAAAAGGGAGGGGGACACCACTCCTATTAGACCCCTCCCCATGTCGGCGATCACTGATGCCCTTTTTCTGTTAGTTCTAAAAAATAAGCAAATTTTGTAACACAATATTTACTTCAAAAGGTAGTATATGTGGCACCAGATTGCATCTTAGGACACCTAATTTTTCAAAAATTTTCGATCACACAACATACTGTACGACCGCCTTGAGAAAAACCCTGCGTACGCCACTGCTCAAAAGGCTCGCGAATGTATCATTTTTTTTCATGTGGGTGGTCTATGGTGCAAAAATGTCAAAACTTATGGTGGCGCTCCGCTAAGATAATCATTTCATTTTGGTCTCCCCAATCACCAACGCAAGTTGTTGCCCTTGTGCCAGATCACATAGTTGCAGAGTCGTTTATCCGCAAACGCTGCGTGTGCTCAACTTCTTTACTCCTAGGAGCGGCTTGTCAGCGAAGGGTGGTCATCAAGAACATCCCTCTCCAAGGAAGAATGTCTCATCATACAAAATTCCAGAACAAGAAATGCCAATTAAGAGATATTTTCAGCGCAGGTCAAACAGCCAGGAAATGCAATCTCCTGCAATTTGGGAGCTTTTGGGAGCCTTTGGGAGCCAAAAGTTTTCTCGGTATGCTTCGCGACAACTCGTGGTGACGCTCCGCTTAGATAGTAAATCGTGCGCCGTGCCCCCCCCCCCCCCCCGGTCATCGAATTCCTAGCTACGCCGGTGACTGACAGTGTTTCAACGGTTGGTAACATTTCGCACTTGGGCTAAAATTGGTTTAGTAATGTCAAATTTGAAGGTGTTGCTTCAACTATAGAGCGACACTTACTGGTCTTGCAAAAATGGTGCATAATGTTCTGAAGGTGGCTACGGCTGAACAGTGTGAAAATCAAGTCACCTTTTCTAATAAACAATAAATCAAACAAACGTTTAGCAAATAAATTATGAGAAGTCGAGTTCGAGGCCACTTCCTTCAAGTTTTCGTTGATAGAGCTCGTCAAAACGATCATTCTGTGCAACCGTAAAGTAGTTCCTCCAATCCCCAATCACACCTGACAACACAAACGTTAAACCATACTTTTACAATATTACATATCATTAATAGTGCATTTAAAGTAAGCACTGGACTATAATTGACGAGGTGACATTATATGACGAATTGTAACCACAAATCATTTTATAAGACTAAACAGAATAATTACACAATACAAATTACACAATAATAACGCAATAATTACCCTGTCTGTTAAGCCATGGGCTAAAATTTAATTTGGTAGTAGGCCTATCCCTATATTTTGAACACTTAAGTTACTTCAATCACCAGATTTAGGCCATGTGAGTACAATGACACCAGAAGGTCTGATTTCCATTTTAATTATATCAGGAAGATAGCGAGCAAGAGTTGTGATTGGTACATAACTGCCGTCATCATAGGTAACAACAAAGTCCTTGATGTGATCTGGTAAATCAGTAGGATCTAAAACAAGAACAATGTGTCGATATAAAACTCATAGAATTTTTATTCTTATATTTTGCGCTTAATCTAACTTCAGATAATAGTAAGGGTCTCTCGGAACAGGTGTTGACAACCTCAAACTTTTCGAATCCCACCCAAATCCGT
>WURT03067653.1:0-13589 GCA_009936505.3 Holothuria glaberrima
TTTGCCAGAACTTGTTTGAAGTGAACTGGATATAACATTAAATTGATGAAAAGGTTGTTTGGAAGTTGGAACCTATACGTCACAAATTGTGTCCCAACTTCATGGAGTTAGCCAGGTACATGAGCATGAAATATTACATTCAAGTACCATTAATGAAGGTCAACAGATGAGCTACCATTCTCATAGAGAGTGGATAAACAAGCATTGGATATCATACTGAGTGGTAAGGCAAATACAAACATTCATCATTGGGTTAGGACTAGTGGATGGAAGGGGTTTAAGTGGAGCAACAATATAACAAATTATATTTGGAGAAAACAAAGTTTACGTGAGAATGCCCAAAATGTAACATCAAGGTTCATATTTTTCAAAAGCACAGTGAAGTGAAAAGATGTCGCATTGAAACTTGTTCTAACATTTTTTCCAGCAATAACAACAAACATAACCTTTACCTGAACTGTTCTTGTAATGCTGTTATCATAATAGTTAAACTTTATGATAGCGTCTGCAGAACCTTCTACAGGTTTGCCATATGTGTACCTGTGAGAGAGTACAAAAAAGAATTCAATAAAGGCTTTTTTAGTTTTTTGTCAATATAAATAGATATTTGCATGAAACTTGTTTCATATCAGAAACATTAAGCCTTGCAAACATGTCATTTTTAAGTTTGCCTAACATGAGTCTTTCATGGTTTTGTGACATGAATATTTATAATGACACTAAAATCTGCACATATATATAGTTACAAAGGTAAAAGGTCACTCCATGTGAGTTCAAGTCATTCTAAACATTTTGACAATGTCAAGTCACTGACATCCACGACTAAAGCTCAGAATTACACAAGTTAGATGAATCTGAAACTCAAGTTATGATTAACTGCAACCATACTGAATTCATCAAACCATTTGAATACCTTAGTTAGGTATATCAACAACTGATTACTGTTAGGTGGAGAGCATACCCTGGCACAGAGATTTCACAAAAGCCTTTTCTTCATCACTGATACTGTTCATGCTTGTGTGATACAATTGTCTGTCACTCTGAGTTACCCATAAAATAATTCCATAGAAGTATTAATTTTTACTGGAGTCGGTCATTAACTGTACTCATTATTTTCCTTGTACATAGTGCCCTCAAAAATAAATGTAATCACATTTAGTCTTGCAAGCAAAGGCACCTATTTGTTCTCAATACTGGGGAGGTGGATATGCCCCCATTTTCAAATAATTTACTGTGTAAAAAATCAATGTCAATGGGCAATTTCTCAAATATTGGGGGACATGTACCCCAGGATTGCCGCCAATGCTTGCAAGGCAGTCACTCAAGTCTTGACTTGTCACAACTCGGCTAAACAAATGAACCACTATTACACTTCAATGAAGGAACAACTAGGTTCAAGAATTACAGAAGGAAAGGTCACAGGTAGGAAAAGAACTAACATATTCTGGTGAGACCTACTTTAAAATTTGCTAGATATATAATAGTGGACCATGCCCCCCCCCCTACCAACAAACCCTTCATCCTGCCCCTTTCAAACACTGATCTCTGAACTCAGATTTTGTGTTGGATTTGATATAACCAAGGTCTACTGGTGAAGTGGTAAATTGCTAACCGAGACTGTCACGTAATACACTGATAATGCCTATCCATAGCAAGAAAATTTTCGTAGGTCTCCACCTTTGGGAGAGTAAGTGGTGGTGGCAGTGTGTGTGGTGGGGGGAGAGGGGAAGGAGGGTTCATCCATCATTTACAAAGAGAATCATCCAGATGAGTCTCACTAGCCAAAACTGGTCCTGTCACATTTGCAACTGACAGTCTTAGTTACCTTAGTCTTGAAGAAAAAATAGTAGTGTCTCTAGTTATGAGTTGTTACAACCCTACATATTTCACCATAATTATTCACTTACAAAAATGACACAGGTAAAGTTTGCTTGTTTCACTGCTAAAAATGAATGATAGATGTCTGACAATTTGCAATTATACCCAACATTGATGGAGATCAGAGACCAAGCCTCGCATGAAGCCAGCATTAAGGTCAATTTTTGTGACCTCAGCTTCAAAAGGAAAGGCTTCAGCCTTGTGCCTTTTGACATGAAATTTGAACTGATGAACATTGACAAGCAAGTGTGTCATATTTCAACTAGTTGCCATGGTAACAAGCCAGCAACTAACTGTGACAGATACAGTTGTGACTCTGTTCTCCACCATTTACCCAGGCATGTCTGATGCAGAAATATCTCAAAATATTTGTAGATACAATAAATCATTTTTTCCATCTGAGGCTGAAGTTTGAAATCAACAGGTCTTAAGACTTAGAAGTTTGGTCCACTTACTTGGAACTGATCTGAAAATTCAGTGCGGAGTCTTCTTCAGTAATGTAGGGGGGAAGTACCACAGTAACTTCAAATTTGGGAAGAACTAAGCATAAGAAACAAGAAAATGAATTTCAAAGCTTTCACCAGTAAGAATCCACAAACTTTTTAAAGGTGGTATGAAATTACTACCTCATTTAGTTTATTGTAACTCCACCCCCAAAAGCCATGACTCCTAATGACCTTAGCTTTTCAAAGTCCCATTGACCAAGGCCAAATTAAATAGCCAAACAACTTTTAATCTGGTGGGGTTACATTCTCAGAAAGGACACAGAACAGAGGGTGACCGATCACTGTCACATGAGGCTCTATTCTGAAAAGAATCCAAATACATATATGACATTCTCCAAAATGCCAAAAAACACTATACAAGACTTAGAAATACATATTGTCCTATAAGCTCAATAATGTTTAAAATCACAGTTTTTTATAATAAAACTACAACTAAAACCTACCCTACATTTACTGAAAGCTCAGAAAACTCAATTTACATAATGCCTTACTCATCCTGCCATACACAAAACTGGACTTGTTAATTTTAATAAAACAGTGGTCTGAAGAATGTCTTTCTTGCTTTACAGTTGGTTGCAACCAAGAAAGCAATGTTCTGGTAAGTTGAACATTCAAATACAAACTAAGATAGCACTATGAACGATGAAGAAATGAAACTGTTTGGCATTCCATCTGCTATTATTTATTAAGTAGTATTTACCCTCTCACTTAATTCTATGGGATTCCTCTGTAGTGTATTGCAAATTAACTACAGAGTAAATGACCCCATGCATATAGAGCAATACATGTATGTGTCCAAATTATTTAATCTTTTTTCTTATTCCACTACGTGCAGGCAATAAGAAAGAACTATTTTGAGGTACAACTATCCTCTTTGACGAAAATGTAGTGAAAAGTTTCCAATTATTTACATCCTGGTGATAGAAGAGTGTCTCCACCTCTTAGGAGTATTTACCTATCTAGACATGCTTTACATTAAGTTGTCTGACCCTTCAATACACAAAGGTTTGGTTTCATATAATGAAGTATGTCACTCCATTTGTAACACCCTGCATTTTAAATTTACAATTTTTAACTAGAGCAGCATTGCTACTGTCGCTCAACCCTTGTGATGTTACCTGTTTAGTTTTTAATTCATTTTGAACACAATCATGGTCCACACTTAATACATACCCAAACTCATGTTGGGCTGGCCAGCACATAAGCACTGTTTACCTAGCAGCTGGGCCGTGTCAGGGATAAATCTTTATAGCTAGTTCATCCCATTATATAACATTGCCCACAAGGGCAGGGATCAGAAACTAGAGTCATAGTGCATGGGCAGTGGCAGTACCAGTGGGTGAAGAAGCTATCAAATGTCATTCCTCCTCTTTCTCTCGTACCTCCCGTCTCTTCCCCTCCCTCCCCTCTCCCCCTCCCTCCCCTCTCTTCCCCTCTCTCCCCCATGAATTTGATAAGCAAAAAACAAAGTATTGGATGAAAATTTAATATACCATCCACTTGAAGATTAAATGCTGAGAAGGAGTGCTGATTTGTGTACTTTTAAATTGAAATTATTCCAAATTCTAATAATGATTCCCTAATGTTGATTCCCTTGTTGACACAGGGCCTTGAGTGAGCAAAGATCGTATCTCTTCACTACCACTCCAGCTAGACCAGGGAAACAAGTGGAGCCAAATAGCAACATTCTGGATGAATAATGATGCCACTGTATGCAATGTCCTCACACAGCAAGGAAAGCTGTGTAATAGATACCAACATTACTGGAGGATAAGCTAGCTGTCTGGGAACTGGCCATCGCAGTTCATTTATTGTGTACACAGTGGACATTAGCAACTACTAGAAATACTAACAATGCCTAAGAATAGCAGTCAAAACAAAGTAACTGAAAACTTGTCTCATGCAGGCTTTTGCCTTAAGGCTGTTCATTTACGTTGGTGAGCATGCCCCTCCAGATAAAGCTAATTTAAGCTCACTACCATGTAATAAACCACATTATCCAAGCAGTGAGACTCCAAAGAGAATGGAGACCTCTATTAATACACCATGAAAAATGATCAAAAAGGGCCAAAAATTAGCACTTCTCTTTGGCTTATCATGTAGCTGGGAAGACAATGTGTTGCCATCCTAATATGACATCTGCACAGCAAATTTTAGAAAAATCCACTGGCAGTTACAGAAGATGAAACCTTTTGAACAGAGAGACAGACGTTTTCAGAGAGACAGACATTTTCTCCCTCCAGCCTACAGTATATCATAAGCTCTATCCACACTTCGTGGGTTGAGCTAACAATCACTGCAAATGGAACATCAATGGGTATGTCCTCATCCCATCTAACACTGAGCACTGAACCCTCTGATTTACAATGTTGCATTAATGCACTCTTCCAAAATGTACAAATGTTTACTTTTCAACATCACAACACAGGGTCCCCTTTTTTAATGTCTTAAGAACCACACCTATCAAGCATAGTTTGACATTTACACCTTCATAATACACATTTTGTAGAACATGCAGACTACTACAGAGGTTCAGAAAGCTTTCTTTTATTATGCTTACCATATTCATCAATTGTCACTGTCTGTGTCTTGCTTTGTCCCTATATCAAATGGTTCAAAGAAACAAAAAGATTAACATGTTTAACAACATCCTGGGTAGCCAGCTTAATCTCTGCTAACTGAGATTTTACACTAAACCACTAAAAAACTTGTCCACATCAGTGTTAGCACTAGGCTTCAGAATTAAGGAGACAATTCCCTCCTTCAAAAGAAATTTTAGGAGGGATTTTCATCTTTGAAGGACGGTTTTTGTTAATTTGTAGTTTAACATGAGCACATTGGCAAGTAAATAGATGCACGAATTTTCCTCATAGAAACTTAAACTCTGAGTGATTTCGGGAACCACGTGCAGGAATAGCGCAATCAGGCACCTTAGTGCGAACACTAGACCACATATTGTATGTTTCAGAAAAGAATAATGCATCAAGAGGTTTCATTAACCAGAAAGCCAAAAGGCTTAATGATTGCTTGACTTGACATATGTATATATTGTAACAAACATGAATCACCCACATGACAAGTATGAGATCCCTCACAGCAATCCTACTCGAGATATCATGTTCATAAGGTTTTGACCTTTTGACCTCTGGTGACCCCAAATGACCTTGACCTCCACAAAAAACAATAAGGATCATCTATTCAATATGGGCAATCCACATGCTAAATTTGAGATCCCTCCCAGTTATGCTTCTTGAGATAGTGTTTACAAGATTTTGACCTTTTGACCTCTGGTGACCCCAAATGACCTTTGAACTCCACAAAAAATGACGGATCATCTACGCCATATGGGCAATCCACATGCTAAGTATTAGATCCCTCACAGTTATGATTCTTGAGATAAAGTGTTTACAAGATTTTGACCTTTTGACCTCTGGTGACCTCAAATGACCTTTCACCTCCACAAAAAACAATAAGGATCATCTGCTGAATATTGGCAATCCACATGCTAAGTATGAGAACCCTCACAGTTATGCTTCTTGAGATAAAGTGTTCAACAAGATTTTGACCTTTTGACCTCTACTGACCCCAAATAACCTTTGACCTTCACCAAAAATAATATGGGCAATCCACACACTAAGTATGAGATCATGAGATCCCTCACAGTAATCCTTCTTAAAATATAGTGTTTGCAAGGTATTGACCTTTGACCTCTGGTGACCCCAAATGACCTTTGACCTCCACAAAAACAATAAGGATCATCTGCTCAGTATTGGCAATCCACATACTAAGTATGACAACCCTCACAGTCATGCTTCTTGAGATAGCGTTAACTAGATTTTGACCTTTTGACCTCTGGTGACCCCAAATAACCTTTGACCTTCACCAAAAACCTTAGGGATCATCTACTCAATATGGGCAATTCACATGCTAAGCATGAGATCCCTCACAGTTATCCTACTTGACAAATAGTGTTTAAAAGATTTTGACCTCTGGTGACTTCAAATGACCTTTGACCTCCACAAAAAACAACAGGGATCATCTACTCTATATGGGCAATCTACACAGCAAGTATGGAATCCCTCACAGCTATACTCCTGGAGATGTCGTGTTTACAAGATTTTGACCTTTTGACCTCTGGTGACCCCAAATGACCTTTGACCTCCACCAAATACAATAGAGATCATCTACTCAATATGGGCAATCCATATGCTAAGTATGAGATCCCTCACAGTAATCTTTCTGGAGATACCACGTGTTTGATCTAGTGGTAGAGCATCCGCCACTCACGTGGGAGGCCCGGGTTCGATTCCCAGGTCAAGTCATACCAAAGACTTTAAAAATGGAACCTTCTGCATACCAAAGACTTTAAAAATGGAACCTTCTGCCCTTGTGCGTGATGCTCCGCGTAAGCAATGGAGTAAGGGAAAACAAGCCAGTGAGCCACAACTGGAAAAAAGACCGTGTCCAGCTCGACTTGAACCAATTGGTTAGAAACTGGGCCTTTAAACATCATCTAACTAACCTTCTGGAGATATTGTTTGCGAGACCTTTTGACCTCTGGTGACCTCAAATGACCTATGACCTCCACAAAAAACAATAAGGATCATCTGCTCAATACTGGCAATCCACATGCTACGTATGAGATCCCTCACAGTAATGCTTCTTGAGATACAGTATCTACAAGATTTTGACCTTTTGACCTCTGGTGACCCCGAATGACCTTCGACCTTCACCAAAAACAATAGAGATCATCTACTCAATATGGGCAATCCACACACTAAATATGGGATCCCTCACAGTTATCCTACTTGAGATAAAGTGTTTAAAAGATTTTGACCTTTCGACCTCTGGTGACCCCAAATGAGCTTTGACCTCCACCAAAAATACTAGGGATCATCTACTCAATATGGGCAATCCACATGCTAAGTATGAGCTTCCTCACAGTTATCCTTCTGGAGATGTCATGTTAACAAGATTTTTACCATTTGACTTTTGGTGACCCCAAATGACCTTTGACCTCCACCAAAAATAATAGAGATCATCTACTCAATATGGGCAATCCATATGCTAAGTATGAGATCCCTCACAGTTATCCTTCTGGAGATATTGTGTTTGCAAGACCTTTTGACCTCTGGTGACCTCAAATGACCTATGACCTCCACAAAAAACAATAAGGATCATCTACTCAATATGGGCAATCCACATGCTAAGTATGAGATCCCTCACACTTATGCTTCTTGAGATACAGTGTCTACAAGATTTTGACCTTTTGACCTCTGGTGACCCCAAATGACCTTTGACCTTCGCCAAAAACAATAGAGATCATCTACTCAAAATGAGCAACCCACATGCTAAGTATTAGATCCCTCACAGTTATCCTTCTTGAGATAATAGTGTTTAAAAGTTTTGACCTTTTGACCTCAAATGACCTTTGACCTCCACCAAAATAATAGGGAACATCTACTCAATATGGGCAATCCACATGCTAAACATATATTGAGGATTATGTTACAACAAAAATGTATTTACATATGTACAAATGCACAAAACACATTTTTTGAAAAGGACTTTTATCTGCTTCTCAAAATTTTTGGAATATTTAGCATGAAGTGGCTACCAAAGTGCAATACCAGTAAGTATTAAAGAGTAAGACTGCCATTGGAAAACTTGGTTGTTATAGTTCTACTGTACCTCTGCAGATACTTTGATCTCCCAGTCACCCAGGACTGGCTCTGAGGACATCACCATGCTCTGAGTAATCACACCATATGTGGCATTCTGTAATCCAGTATATAACTGTATAATGTTACCATCAGGGTCCTGGACAAGAAAATAAAAAATTTGGCTACTATAGATTTAAAGTATGCAAACATGTGAATTACAGAGCTATCATTCTCAGCAGTTGTAGATAAAATCTCTACAGAGGTAATCCATCTTTTTCTTTATGGTTTCAAAAGGGTTCAAACCATGCCCCAAAGGGCTGGATTACTGATACATTTTTTTTTTGTTCCCAAACAAAGATCAATGGGGATGACTGATTTCCAAGAATTGAAATTTACCAAAATACAGTATGCTCTAGAAAGGGATCGCGACTAGTCCAGTAAAGATAAGTTGACAGACACACTTGTGATAAGAAAACAGATCACCTTTAGGAAGAATCCATCAGGATAATTTAAATATCTTTTCCATTCTCAGGATATGCAGTACCTCTTCATCATTTGAACTTTTCAGAGAATTCACAATATTTGTCAAATTTTCAGTGTTTCTTTTTCTCCTAACATAAGGAATTTTAACATCCACTGAGATTTCAAGCAATTTTTTTCATAATGCTTAAATATTCAATTAATTTAACACAAAATCAAGAAATTCATGGAGAAATATGAAAGGCACATTCACCAACTTTGACGAGAGAGTATGCACGCGCAATTACCACGTGGCAAGCATTTTGAGACAAAATATCAGGAAAATGCAAACTTATGTTCTCTAGACAAAGAAGCAACTTCATAGTTTACTTTTAACAGACATTTGATGTAAAACTTGAAATTATCCAAATGAAAATTGCTAATATGAAACTCAATATATATTATTCTGCATCAAAAACTTGACAAAACTCAGTGTGAATCTGTATTTATCAAATATATACATTAGTCAATAGTGTCATTTTGTTCCCAGTATTGGGGGTACAATGACCCCATTTTCAAATACTTTAATTTGAAAAATCAAAGTCAATGGGTGATTTTTCAGATATTGGGGAGACACCTCTCCCCCCCCCCACCCCCAATTGCCACCCATGTATATAGTGTACACGTAACTTGAAATCTGTATTCATGCAGTAAGGATGATACATTAGCTATGTTAACATATTCGACATGTAATTGAATAAGTCTGTCAATGTCACGTAAAGGAAACATTCTCAGCATATTTTATACAATTTATCCTGAAGTTATTTCACTCCCTAGTGCAAACACTGACAAAAGGCAATAAAACCCTCACTTCTGTACATCCTTATACAGTAGTTTAAATGCTTTTGGACTTTCATTGTAGAAATGCTTGTACACGAAATAAACTTGGCTTCCAGGATCATAAAATGTTCTATCTTAACTATGGTGAATAACTTAACATGCAATACAATGTTGTGAATTGTGAACAAGTCACCAGTCAGAACTGTTTTGTGGAAGAACAAGGTTACAGAGTATTAGGAACATGCAGTCATATGATCTTTCCTGTTTACGTTATCATGCTGGCTGGTACCAGCCTGCTTTGCAGTCGCATTTCATATGGCATGGCCCATAACATGTACGTGTGGGTGTCAGGTGTATTGTCACATCACTCTGTTTTGAAACTCATAGAGTCAAACCTCTGTGGCACCATCTATATGTCTAGATATACATTCACAGTTGTTGAGTAAGTTCAGATGACAATGGAGCCAATGTGAAGTTCATTATGTCAACTGATTTTAATATAAACCACAAACTTCCTCCCACCTGCTTTTTAGTAATCACATTTAGTGTCTAGCACCATATAACATTTACCACAGCCTGATAAAGTTTGCAAGCATGGCTTAACAACAGATAAAATGAAACAAGATGACATTCAATAACCACTTTTGTCATCAACATTCTTTCATGCCTATGGCAATCCTTCTTTCAACTTTGATGGGTTCCACATTCAACTGCATCTCAGAAATGACACCCTTCATTTTTGACTGAAGACTCCTTCTGTTAGGACTGAGTCTTGGAATCCTAAACAAGAGGTGTGACTTAAATAATGACACACAGACACACACACATGCAAACACACAAAGACATCTACCAACCTACATGCATTTGTTATCTGTGCTTTCAACTTCAACTACAGTAGTCAAAGACCTCAAAGTGGACCTTAAGTCTAGAATTACAAGGATATATATTTCAGAGGATGGAAAACAAATCCTATTCATCCAACTCCAATTTTCATAGCTTACTCCATTGCTGAGATATAAAATGCTGAAATTTATTCACTTAATAGTCCACTTCACAATAAGATGTAATGTCCTTCTTGTACAACTCACATTACCTGCTTTTGTTTCCTTTTAAAATTAGGATGCTTTTATGACCTTGAAATATTTACTATTGCCTTACATAGCATGTTGAACAGAGGGGCCTTATAGAGCCAAGTCACTCTTTAACTGTGAGACAGTGATTACATTTTGGCACAAGGTGCAGTGACTTTCAAAAATACAAAGAAGCAGGAAGACAGTAATTTGAGTACTAACAGAATGACATCACAAATTACTGTGCAATACACCACTTTAAATTTAGTTTCCCAAAATACGCTTCAACATGTTACATCTCAGCTTAGGAATGAACTGTGAAGATGAGAGTTGGACCATTTGGATGCATTTTTCAAGCTTTGTAACATATATTTTTGAAATTTTAGACTTGAGGTACACTCTATGTGTGTTCTTACCAAAATTGTTACATCAAATAGTCCCTTGTAGACTTGCATTCCTGGATAAACTGCAAATATTCTGTAGTTGACTGAGCAAAAAAGGAGAAAAGGAAAGACTTTAATGTCACAGAATTCACTTAGGAATGCCTTAATACAGAATCTCGAATATGATAGCACCTATGTATAGCAGAGAGTAAAAACAATGCAGGAAACTGCTGTAAGTAGGGGAGAGTAAGGTTAATTGGAACGAATTTGAAAAAAATTCTCATACCCACTAAACTGATTTAACTTGAGGAAAAATTAATGTACCATTGTATGGGTACCCATAGGGGTTTAATAGTAATTGCATATATTGAAAATAGTTGAATTTCTTCTGTTTTGGGTAAAGTCAACAATAAATGTGGCTCCCGAGACATTCCAACTAACCCCAGATGAGGGGTTTATTGGAACATGGTCAAAATATCATGTGTAGCTGCTGAAACATGATGTCTTGTAACAAGACTCTTGTTAGACTTGGAACATGGCATGTTGTTTCTGTGTCAATTTGTGATATGATGGAAGGTTAAATAGTTTCACCAGGTGCCATAAGGAACACCAGGTGATAACAAGAAATGTAACAATCTGGGTCATTTTAATTCTTGCTGTCTAAAAGGCTTCAAACAAATCCACCTGCAGCATGGGAGGTGATCTGGGGAGCGGGGAGCAGGGGCATGTCCCCCCAATATTTGAGAAATCGCTCATTGACTTTGATTTTTCACACAGTAAATTATTTGAAAATGGGGTCATTCCCCCCACCCCCCATATTAAGATGATTGGTGAGGGTCTTCAAAGTCGCTTGAGAAATACATTTAACATATATCTGTAAAAAGAAATTCCTGCAGCAATTCTTGCAAACTGTTGTCTCTCATTCTTACAATGAAGTGTAAAGCAGGGCAAGTATACAGGTTAAGCCAGGCCCCCTTCCCACATTCACGACTTTTGCTATGGTAGAGCACGATTTTTCATTTATTCACAATTGCAGCAACGTCGAACACATGCTCGTGGCCAATTGTGGTCCACCGCAGCACAACCAGAGTGACTTGTGTCGCCACCGTGGAGCAACACGATTTTTTTTGAAAGTTCAAAAAAATCTTCCTCTACCGTAGCTATGGAAAAGATCGTGTTCTACCGCAGCAGCACTGTATGACAGTCGTAACGTCGTAATGTTGTCATGGTGTGTCTCGACCGCGTCTTATTCATTTGTACTCATTCGTAATGGCCAGAATATCTACAGCAAACCAAGACTTTGCTACGGTGGTATAGCACGACTTGAACAAGTCCTTGCTAAGAGACCACTAAGAATTTTGTATGACTAGTGTTTATCATACGTTGTACTATTGGTTCGTAATTCAAGTACAGTATAGTATAGTATGTTGAGTTGATGTTTAATACCAAGGTTTTAACATTGGATTGGATGCCAGTTCTACATACATCAAAACAGGAGTAAAAAGGAAGGAACTGTTGATTGAACTGGAAAGAACATGCACATATATTTAAGAAATTTTCACTCACTGGTCCATGTTGAACATGTTCCAACTAACCCCCAGCAAACTGTTCCAACTAACTCCCATGACACATGTCACATATGCAGGCCTACTGCAAATTATAGGGCCTGCAAGAACACATGTATCTACCACCATTTTGTTGTTCGCAAAAAGTGCCTACTTCCGTCAGAACTGTTCTCCCTGGCCTCTCAACAACATAGAGTTACGACACATTAAGGTAATTGTGAAAAATTTACTCCGAGCTCCTGAAAATCAAAATATCTTCCTCCCTTGTGAAATATTGTAGCATCAGTCTTGTAAACAATATGGTGGATGACTGTTGCTTAAACCTTTAAAGTGATGGCAGTATTTCAAACTATTATTCCCTGTGTGAGAAAATGCCAATATTTCAATCAACTGCATGTTCCAACTAACCTCGCTCTCCCCTACAATCACTGCTAGGGTATATCATGGGACAAAAAGTTGAGTTCCTATCCCAATTTGCCAACCACCGTGCTCCAGTGGCAAATCAAATTGAGCTCCACAAAATTTTTGAATCAATGTTTTCCCATGCTCTGCCTACAGGTGTATGTTTTAATTAAGTATTCATAATACATGTCTGCTATTCAAGATAAGGTTATTGCTAATCAATATTAACATGGCCAATCAATTTTCCCACACTATCTGGTCCCATATACACATGTTCTCAGTAATTATTGCTTTAGAAAACTATTTTTAATGTTCTGAGACACCTGTTAATACTGTCTACAACTTTCATGGACAAGTTTACGAAAAACATTAATCAGCTGAAGAAGAAAAAGTAATAAAAAACTAAAAGCAACAGTAGAATTTTGCTGACTGGAAACATTCCGACGTTCAATTTCAATCTTTTTTTTCCATGTTATCCAGGTCAATATATCAACATTCCTTTTAGAAAATCTTCTGTTATATTGTACACTGACATGTAACCAATTCCAGCTGGGGTACTCAGAGACAAGTATCCATAGCAAACCTGACTGAGGTCATTGACCTTTTTGTGAAGTGATTTTTCCAATCTGTATGCTATTTTATTTTCTGTTCCTTGATGTGCTGTTTTGCATTCTGGAGGAAACATGCAGTATGTACAATTGATCTTGTCTAAGGTGATTGTTTAAGGAATAAATCGCGTTTGGCGGACTATTATTGGTGAATAAACCGTCGAGACTCCAAATTTGACAAAATAACGGACGAGGCGAAGCCGAGTACGTTATTT
>WURT03067664.1:0-13589 GCA_009936505.3 Holothuria glaberrima
TTTTTTCCAGTTGTGGCTCACTGGCTTGTTTTCCCTTACTCCATTGCTTATGCGGAGCATCACGCACAACGGCAGGTGTTGACAGTGTTGGCCTGTGCGGCCACATCACGTCTCACTGTTCTAGTAGATTAGTAGTATGCCATAACCAGTGGGAATTAGGAATCTAAGGGCATTTCTTGTCATTTTATGTGCTGAGGGAAATATATAAATTAAAAGACAGTGTGTTATTGCACGGGGGCCCGATTACCATGCCTGCAGAGCAGGTGGGCCAACCCAAGGAGCAAGAGGACCTGGCCCCCAAATGCCCCCCCCCTTGGCTACGGGCCTGGTGACATCACCATGAGTTTGGATGCCTTCCCCCATCCCGGACTCTTGGCAGCGCTAATGATGTAAGTTTAGTCTTGCCTAAGAATGGCAAAATATTGCTCCATTTTGCATTTAAGCACACTTTCGTGTAGTAAAAATCCCTCAAAGGTGACGGGAGCACCTCATGAAAAATTCTTCGTAAGGGCCTGACGCTACCGGCCTTTGTGAAATATATTACAAAGAGAACCTATTTTGTACATGGTGGGCAATTTGTGGGCAATGAAGCAACACTAATTCGTACATAGCTGGCATGCATAATTATGGTTACAAGGGAAAAATACATTGATTTCTTACTGTATTGTCATTCTTATTGCAAAAAGAATGACTAGACAAAGAGAATAGGTTTTCTTTCAAATGGAAGTGACGACGTGATGTCAAGTCTCTTTTTTGTCTGATACTTCATACAATCATACATACTATTAGGAAACTAAACGGATAATTTTGCTGGCATATGGGGTTACACAATAACCCCTTTTGGACTGATAGACGAACGCTCCCTAATGCAATGGAACCCGGAAATCGATTGCCAGCTGACTTTTTGAAGGGAAAAACGGGGCTTGGATTGTGATTGCACACCAAACTAGAAGAATGGACCGTGTTTGTAATTGCCCCGGGCTCCCCTCTGCTCATCCCGTCTTACAATAGCTTAAATTGCTCAGAATAGCAAAACAAATCAAGTAAAATTTCTCAAATATAATAAAAAAGTTGAAAAGGAGTTAGCCAGAATTGTTCGTGGATTATAAATACAGAATAGTGTCACTATAACTAATAGAAAAGTAATTTTAACTACTATTAGTTACCATAGTTACCCACCAATGCTCCTTCAACAGCCGTCCCCCTATGTTGCCCCGGAACTTGGCCTATTGTTGAACCCTATCCATGATTTTTGGGGGACTTATATATGAAAAGCCCGTTTCCGGAACTTTTTAAAAAGTCGGGGGTGGGGAGCTTACAAGGGACGGAGCAAACGACGACAAGAGTGACACCGCGTTTGACCGACGGTCTGACCCAATCGTGACAATACCTTCGCATTTGCCTGAGGGGCCCAAGTATATGGAGAGGCCCGTCTGCACGCCTTACTCGAAAAAAGCCCCTCATATCCGTCGTTGCACCTTTCCCCTATATTTAACGGCATTTGTCCAGCGTGTATTCGCCGGGGATATTTGTCCGTGGTATTCGCCGAGGCGGTAGTTGTTTGGATGGGTAGTTGTCCGGGTGGGTTTTGTCCTCGGGGGTAATTGTCCGAAGGGTGTCTATTCGGGTGGTAGTTGTTCGGGATAATTCTCCAGCTTGATTTTTGTGCGGGGGTAAATGTCCGGGAGGTAATTGTTCAGGGTGTTATTGACTGGGGGGTAATCGTCCGGGGGATATTGTTCAGGGGTAATCCGTCCGAGTCAGTGTGTATTTGTCAGGGGGTATTTGTCCGGCCACGAAAATAAGTGGGTTAACCTGGTTAAAAGAAACATAATTAGACAAAGGTAGATAAAGAGGCTGGTGCTCCGGACCATCTACACCGTTTCACCAATCTATGGGAAGACACATGCGCTCCCTTATGTTAGATTGCCAATATAGTATGTTGAGAGCGGGTTAATGGCGGTGCTCGCGACTCTATACAGAGTTCCGAAGAAAAAAAAAATCCAAGATATTTTATTTTTAATATAAATCTATGTCGCAGGAGAGTGGGATGTTTTGAGGATGAATAAAAAGTCTATTTTGTTTTCAAATAATATCGAGTTCTCCTCTCGTCCCATTGCATTATACTTTACTTCTACCTTTTGCTATTGGCAAGGTCTCGTCCTAGACATACACGGTTTTTGCAATAATGCCTTCTGGTCTGGTACATAGACGCGACTATGGACAAACACTGCACGCCAGCAAAAAAAAAAAAAAGATGACTTTGATACAACATATAAAAAAAAATAATAAGTTGTAAGGTTCTTTTAAGAACGTAGTAGTATAACCACTGTGGCGAAATAGACAACATGGAACTTTTAATCAGTTCACCTTTCAAATTGATGCCTGTTTTGATATGACTTAAAATGGTACGTATCCTACGTGAGTAAATCATCTGCATGGGTCAAAACTCGAGACTAAGTTTTGATGGCAGGCCACCACAAAATTCCATTTCAGACCTTTTGTACCAGTTCCATTAAACAAAAGGTTTCAATGGGTTTTACAGGGTTTTTTGGAAATTGAAAGGGTCTTCAATAGGGTTTGGCTCCTTCAAGGGGTAATTTTGTAAATCATGTATACAACTTCATGTCTTTTAACTTAAGTAATCCCTTTGAATCCGAACGGTTTTTCAAGGGGTCTGTTTTAAACACAGAGGGTTTTCAAAGGGTTTTGCGCCAAAGTGTCTCAAAAGGAATTTTCAGCTGGGAACAAAATAAGACTCCCATTCCGCATGCCAACATGTTTCGATAATCCCACCGTATATCTTTCAACTACTGAAAAATTAAGTCATCAATCAAACTTTAGTAAACAGTCACCGCTATAACCATTCTTTCTAAAATCTGATTTTTGATTTCCTGGCCGAAGGCAAAAGAACGCTATGCAATGCAATACTATGCAAGATTGTAAGCAAGATATCTCAAGATAGCAGCAATAGATGCTTCTCATATTTGGTATAAGGATTTATCATATTACGAGAAAGATCGCTATGGATAATCGTTTTTTTTTTTTTTGAGGGGAGGGGGTCACATGTCATAGGTGTTCATCATAGGTCAAAAACCGAAAACCTTGTAAACGCAGCATCTCAAGGCGGAAATCATGGAAACATTTCATTTCTCATGGCACTTATTTTTCCAGTTTTAGCTATAATTTAACTTTTCTTCTGTTATATTTACTTTATTGAGAGTAAGGTTCCTGTTGTTCCTGGTAGGGGTAATGGTCATTTGACGTCCAAAACCTTGAAACACGGTATATTAACATAAAAACGATGGAGACTAGGTATCGCCTTACAAAGCCCGGCAATGTCCAATATATCTCAGCACCATTACCACCTTCCGCACCATACAGATTATAAACAAAATGAAACAGACCACTATGTCGTTAAGGAATCATAGAACGGACATTTTGGTTTAAACCTGTACTCGAAATGAGTTAAATATATTTTACCACGAGAATATTAAAGCAAAACCTTGTCCTTCTCTTTGAAAATTATCTTTATTGTCATTTGTCTTAAATATGGGTACAATGTGTGAGTTACTTTAGAGGTCTTTTGTTACCATATTTTCGGTTTTTGAAGGTTTACAAGAACACCGCTGTGCTGAGCAGTAAATAATACTTAACATTGAATGGATAATTATTTCCAGTTATTTGTGTTCCTATATTTGTACATAATATCTTTTGTAATTACTATGAGCTATCAAATAATATAAATTATTCTTTATATTAAAATTTATAAACTGGTATTTATGCATCACGAAACTTTGGCTGAGCATTCACTTGCATTTTCCATTGTTTTGTTTCTCCGTAATGATTACTTGTTTTAAAAGTATATGGTTCTTCTGTAAAGCTTAATGTTTGTAAAAAGTCTGTAAGTCTCACTCAGTTTAGGATAAACCTAGCATCAATACAGAATCCTGGGTGACACCGTTCAAAAATAAATCTTGACATTTCATTCATGACCTAATGGTCCACTAGAAACGATTGCTCATTACTGGCAAACATTCCAAACGTATTCCAACTTCAGAAAGGAATTGAAAGAACCCATGCCTCTACGATTTCCTTTTTTTTCTTTCGGGTGGTTATAATTGTATCTCCTACCCTGAACCCCCCATAATTGGAATGCATAACAAAACCAATATGTACACATCTGACCGAGTGTTAGATGTATAATTTGAAAAACAACCGTGAACTCATGGCGACATTCTAACCACAAAAATTAAATTTCAAAAGTTACCACGTAGGATCCGAAAGATATATGTCAGCAGTGGTCGACTTCCGGCTCTTTAAAATAGAGAGGTTGATATAGTGATTTGATAGTTGCTTTAAATTAGTTTCAATTTTGCAGTTCGAGGTATGGAGTATATATTACTATTCTGTATCACTGTAGATTTTGGTAACATGTAACTTTTTTAACAATTACGGTTACATCGATTGTATTCAGAAATTATGGTCAGTTGCTAATTTCAAACCACCAGCAGTTTTTTTAACTGCTGATGTTAACATAGAAAGTGACAATATATCAAACTATAAAGCGTTCTGTTTATGATGACATGAGATTTCTACTCTTACAGGTTTCATAATTACAATTAGTGCACAACTAATTCTCACGTGAAAAAATGTTGCACCATCATTCATATTTGCCTTTTAACATAATTTGTTTCATTTTGATAAAATAATCTTTGAAATTTCCTTCTTCCTGAAATCGACCGTTTGAACTATTCCAAATAAATTACAAGTTAATACAAAGAGTTGATAAATATATTAGGATTCTCAAAGAATTAAATACATGGACAAAAACACAAACGCATGACAATATTGTCTATAAAGAATCAACCCAGCTTCAAGATACACCAAAGATATGGCTTAAGGCTAAAACCTCAAACGAAACTGCTTTGTATTAACTATTTGCGATTATCGTGTTTTTAAGTTATATGTCACGAATGAAGAAAGGGTATTACAAATTGTTTACCCTTTCTTTCTTTCTTTAAATTCTCCAACATAACATACTGTCAGTATTTGATTTCTTACTTAGTTTGTCCACAACGATTTATGAAACACAGCTTATTCAGATATGGTCATCTAAGGAGTTTGTAAACAAGTATGTGTTGCGACCAGGGCTATTAATTCATTCAAAGTGCACTCGAGTTTTAATGTGTTTTCCTAATCATGCCATGTACACACTTAACCAGGGCTTTATCGCCCGAATTTATACTCAACGAAAAACGTTTATTCCTCAAAAATGATTTTATCATTAATTATTTTTAACGCTATTGGCAAGAAAAACACTATCCAACTACGTCATTATCCGCATGCGATATGATTCTGAAACAGGAAGCGTTGCATTTGGATATCCTCAAACGTTGATGTAAGACAGACAAAAGTAGTTCTTCTCAAATGAAAAATACGTTCTCTGGTCAGGACTGTATTTCTTCTCTGCCAAGGAGCTAAAGGAATTAAAAAGTGCTTTCAGGAGCAAATGAAATAAAAAGTTAAGCTGTAATGAGAAAATACAGTAGACTTTCGTTTAAAAACAGTATTTTAATTGAAACCAGAAAGCCCAAGGCATTGTGATTCCTTGCCAAAGTTGGGATGCGTTGTCACACAGACTCATCCCTTAAATTTATAATTCTTGACTACATTATTTTTTCCAATGTGTTCACAGTTTGATCCATGCTGACCTCACATTACTTTTGAACTCCCTCAAAACTTAGAATAACAAAAAAAAAATTAAAAACACAACATGTCTAGAAGATATTTATCTCTGCTTCCTCCCTTGTTATATTATGTTTACAGAGTTTCAGTTTTTGACCTCTGGTGACCTCAAATGACTTGTGATCTCCACCAAAACAAAAGTATTCCTCCTGTCAAAATCTTTATAGAAAATATGAAGAGAATATATCCTTCCCATCTTCATATTTCATGTTGATATGATTTTAGTCTTTGACCTCTGCTGACCTCAAACGACCAATGACATTTACCAAAAACAATAGGGTCCTTCCTCTTATCATGTCAAATCTATATACCAAATATGAAAAGTGTCCGTGGCGTCATTGTTATCTTGAAATATCGCGATTAATAATGTTTTCCGTCTTTGACCTCTGGTGACCTCAACTTCCAAAAGCAATAGGGTTCTTTTATCAACATGAAAAATCTACAGATCAAAAATGAAAAGTATCGGTCATTCCTATCTTGAGATATCGCGATTACAACAAGCGTCACGAACGCACATACACACATGAACACGACACCACCAACGCATAGCTTTCTTGCCTGCCTTGGCAAGCAATCAAAAATGCTTTAAAACCCTTACTTAATCATGGATATATATATATATATATATATCAGTTATGAAACTATTTTATTTGTATAAAAACAAAATTACAGAAATATGCTTACTACTAATTAACCGATTAGACAAAAGAGTATTGTACCTTAGTTTACTCAATGATATGGGACTTAGTACTTAAGTCTTCTGCACGCCCACTGGAATGCTAAAGGCAACCCTGCTAGTGATAGCAGGGCATTGAAAACAAAAACGTTGGTTGCTGATCCTGTTATGTCACTGATGAGTCCTGTGTGCAAAAAAGGGAAAAAGAAATCATCGATATACTCAAAGTTTCTTTTAGATACACATCGTGGCGACTTTAAATGAATATAAACTGTCGCTTCATTACAAAAAATCAATTGAATGTTCCACAATCAGCCCTAATTTTATCGGAATTTAACTAAACTCAGTTTTCTTAATTGTCGTTGTAATCACCACTGCCATTGTCCACTCTGTCGGTCATCGCCATCACTATGTAGGTTTCAAGGCCATTGTTATTACTGTTATTACCTATGCGGTACATTAAAATTGAATTACTGTTTGTTGTCATTATAACTACCGTTTTCGTTATCAATCTGTTTCTTAATTTAGCTTTAGTTACCATCAATGCAAAGAGAAAAGTCTTTGCAGGTATTTTTATTCTGCAATTACATGTGAAGAGTCGTAGCCTTATACCCTTTGCAAACTCTAGTGGTAGTTTCTTGAGGTATTTTTCATAAAAATGAAAAAGGGACATTTCATTGCCCTCTGAAAAGTTTCATGTTTTGTCCACAATAAGTTAGCATGATAAACTTACCCTAGTGATAAAGGAAACAGTCACTGTACATTTTTATTCGACTCCTCACCATATTTCTCAGATTAAGTTTATTATTATCGAGCAAATTAACGCTTTATCAAATATTGATTCTCTTCTTACTAAAAGAGAGGGCTATTGGCCTGCCCAGTTACATACTTTATTTCCTTTAGGCCTCAATAAAAGAAAAGAATTCAATTCATACATAAGGGTTAGTTTTTACAGTAAAGATTTTGGGTAATTTAGTTTTCACTAGTTTGTACTTCGCATTTAACATTGCCAGTTCCTAAGGAGGTTTCTCGGCCATTACCAGCTTCTGCAGACATTTTTAAGCTTTATTCTGTAGCCAGATTTTAGAATGCGCTTTTTGCTTTCGTCCCGTTTTACTTGCTTATATCCCATTTAGAATGTTTTTAGTCTAGAGGTTTTACATTGAACTTTTTTAAACATGCTTCATTCGAGCTGAAGAAGGCTGATAAGATAGCCGAAAGCTACTCAACTCAAGGTGTACTTGTTATCTTGTTGTGTTCAGTTGTATAACTAGTATATATATATATATATATATATATATATATATGTCGAAAGGTAAATAGTTGTACATTCTATCTTGAATTTTTATACCAATCCTAGATAGAGCATAGCCCTGATCAAAGCAGGAAAGGTTCAGAGAAAATACCAGAGAGAAAAACTGAGCTGCGCCGAGGGTCTGAAACCGTCATCCTCCGCTTTCCTGGCAGAGTCTGTGACCACTACACCAGTTCGGCTAGTGATTCACAGAAGTGATAAGCAGGCTACAAATAGCTCGTGTGATTCAATTTTCTCTCCTTGTTACCACAGTAGTCCCAAGCGGGATGAATAATAAGTGGTCCTAGCTTATATGTGTGTATATATATACACACAAGACGGTTTCCACGTCATCAAGTAATCAATAAAATGCAGTGTAAGTGATTTTAACATACCTGACGTAAAACCTGCCAGCTGCATGGCTATACCCTCTGTGAAGGAGGCCGTTATAAACGCTTGTTTAAAGTGAGATTCACACACCATAGTAGGAAGTAAACCAAACAGACCTGAACTGTTAACTCCAATGCAAATACCATTCACAAACGTAAATAAAATTATCGGGTAAAAACTTCTCACAAGTGCGCAACCCGTAAAGCAGGCAGCATTACCAATTAAAGGGAAGAGAGTGCTTGTAAACGCGTTCATTTTCTCGGTGCGAAACAATTCCACAGCTACCAGTTTACCAATGAGTCCCCCAATACCACCTGCCGTTGAAAGTAGTACCGCTTGATCAGGGTTTAACCCTGCCGATGTTCCTACTGACACGAGGAAAAGCCCCCATGACACAAAAATGTAAAACATCAAGCCTTCAAGAACCATAAAGACTGCCAGATTCTCGTGATTAAAAATCGCAAACCAAATTTGAAGATATCGTTGAAGGTTTCTCTTCCCCTCATTTACATGTTCATTCTTTTCGACATCATTTGCTTTGCTGAATGGACAAGCCTCTTCCTTAACAGGCTGTTTTGATTCAACGGCTTGAAATTGATGCAAATCTCCAACAGGCTTAGATACTGCAAAGGCAGAGACAACAAGATTTAACAAAAAGTCTCCGAAGAGAACAAGTCCGTTATCAACACCAAAGGATGTTTTCAAATATTGAAGAAAGAGAGGAAGTGTTGCCAACCCGAGAAAATTACACAGTGACGCAACAGAAACGGCGGTACCTAGATTATCGTGAAAGTGATCGCAAAAGTTGAGGTATCCAGCAAACATGTGTAATCCTAGTCCAATGCCTGTGAGAAATAAAAAGCAAAGTTTAGCCAAACTATTTCATACATCTGTTAGTAGATTCTCTTAACCTATCAGAAAAGCAATTTATTTGCTAAGCTCTTCCAATAACATTGTTATTCACGATTACTTGATTCTGGGCTACCAGGATTCCTGAAGAAGAGATAAATGTAAGCTTTACGTCAGGGACCGATATCATAAACATGGCATAGTAGTTTAAGATAGATGCACAACCATACCAACTTGATTCAATATTATAATCTAGATATGTCATTCTAAATGGCTTTACATGTTGAAGTCACGGACAATTCTTCTCAGTGACAATTCGCTGATGTGCCAGCAATGATGCTACTTCTTTGCAGTATACAAAAGCATTTATGTTCACCATTTTAGCAATTATCCTACTGTATTTTCAAATTTTGCTTTTCATAAAGAACCAATAACTTATGAAAGATTTAATAACTTAATACCTAATTGGTAGCCAGGGTTTTGCACCCCGTCTGAATACGGTCCTTAGAGTTTTCTCCCTTTGTACACTCTTCTGGCACATCTTTGTTGAAAAGCTTTCTATACCCACTTCAGTAATTACTGGTGTCATTAAAGAAGAGTGGTCACTTTAGTGTAATCAGTTTCTCTTAGAGCAGACTGAAACATAACTTTGTAAACACTTTATTATTTACACTCCCAGATTTATTCACTTATAACACCAGTAGCTTCAACATCAGTGAGAAATGTAATTTGAAGATTCCATCTGGAAGAATACAATGAGCTGAACGTATCAATGGGACAGATGACAAGCTGTAAAAGCGTTTGAATGTTCAAAAATCCGTGAACCAGTAACATCACAGACAAATTGTATGAAGAACACATCAAACGTATTTATGTGAATAAGTCTTAGACAACCCATAGTCCTTTCTATAATAAGATATTCTTAATAGCGTTTTTCTTCAGCTATGAGTAACACTCAGGGAATTTTGTGAAGATGCACCTCAGTGTAATCACTTACACTGCATATGCAATGCGATGTCGCTTGCAGTATTTAATCTAATTTTATGAATGATTCACAGTGAGTAATGATAATACACAACCTTGAAATATTTTCAGTGTGATCACATGGTTACACTTAACCTTCAGTTACGAATTGAGAATACAAACACATTTAATCTTGAAACTAGATAGGCACAGGTCACTGTGAGGTAGGTGTGATAGTTCGATTGACGTTTCTAGACAAAACGTAGATGGTTAAAAGGAATCATTATTTTTCAGTAAATTTCTCTCCTCTCATTCTCTTGCAGCTGAACTGTATCAAGTTTCAGGAACGTAACAAGGGGCCAAATCAGGCTTTATATCTAATTTAAAGCACCTTGTAACGCATTCATCCCTCTTGCTGGCCCGTAGTGATTTTATTTTGAAATTATATTTCTCGTCAGGCAATACTGAGCGAAATCTAGACTCCTAACAGCTCAAAAATACGGACTACTATCATGACCTATGGTGCTTTCCACACAACACTGATATGGTGTGAAGTGCCCAATAATATTCATAGGACATTATTTCTACTGCCCATCCATTTGAGTTCTGATTTCTTTTGAGTGGTTTGAAAGCAGATTAACATCAATTACACTTCATACGCTTTAAGGACGAATACAATGTGAAAATGCCTCTTTGCTTACCAGAAACAGTGTACGCAAAGAACAGTTGCCACACAGATTCTAGGCAGAGACCGCAGTAGATGTAGCTAGTCCCAACCAAGCAGCCACCAAATACAGCTACTTGTCTCCTCGTAAATACACGTAAAAGAAGAGATGCTAACGGACCTACAAAGACGAAAATTTTCCGTAACATTTATTAAAACGTTTATATCCTTTGAGGATTACTGTGTCTCCTTAAGCTGATTGACATGTTACGCAGAGTACGGTATTGGCTGAGTCAATTTTTCAGGTGCTTTGAGGATAAAATATGAGCATCATGAAGCAATACATCGTTTTACATAAATTTTCATTTTGGATAGGTCGAGGGAGGGATAACCATATTGGTGAATGGTAGCCAATTTGCAGGATAGCAATAATTTATAAGTAACAGTATCCTATACCAGACAACCTAAAGGCCTAGTGATTCCTGACCCATAGGGCTGCTTTGTTACACGCAGGTTCATCCCTCAAATTTATACTTCTTGACTATATCACCTTTTACATCTTTTCATAATTTAACCTGTAGTGACCTCACATGTGTCATTGCTATCTTTAGATATGGGTTTCGCAAGCTATTTGCAAAGTTTTCAATAAAATTTCTGGTGACCTCAAATAACCTTTGACCTCCAACAAAAATCAAAAGGGCTCTTTCTGTCAACATGACAGATCTATATACGAAAATGTGAAAAGTGCCTACCATTGCTATCTTGAGACATCGTGTTTTCAACTATTTCGGTTTATTTACCACTGGTGACCTCAAATGACTCTAAAGCCCCACCAAAAACAATAGTGTTTTTCCTCTTAACTTAAAAAAAATCTGTATACCAAATATGAAACGTATTGTCATACCTACATTGACATTTCTTGTTTACAACGTTGTCGGTTTTTTACCTCTAGTGACCTCAAATGACCTTTGAACTCCATCAGAAACAACAGGGTTCTTCCTCGCAACATGACTAATCCATATATCAAATATGAAGTGTCGGTCTTTGTTATCTTGAGATACTGCGTTTACAAGTCATTTACAAGGTTTTTGTTGTTTACCCCGAAGTGATCTCAAATGACCTCTGACCTCCGCCAAAAAACAATATGGTTCTTTCTTTCCAGATGACAAATCTATATACCAAATATGAAAATTGTCGGTCATTGCTACTTTGAGATATCGTGTTTACAAGCCATTTACAAGGTTTTCGCAATTTAACCTCCAGTGACCTCAAAATCCTTTGACCCTACTAAAAACAATAGGGTTCCTCCTCTCAACATGAGAAATCTATATAACAAATATAAAAATAGTCCGTAATTCTATCTCTAGATATCGTGTTTACAAGCCATTAACAATGTTTACGCAGTTTAAACTCTGGTGACTTAAAATGACCTTTTACCTCTACCAAACTCAAAGGTTCTTCCTCTTAAGATGACAAATATATATACTTATTATGAAAAGTGTCAGACATTGCTATCTCTAGATATCGTGTTTACAAGTTTTTGGGCTTTTGACATCTGGTGACCTTTAATGGCCTATGACCTCCACCAAAGCAGTAGGGTTCTTTCCCTTAACATGACAAATCTATGTACCAAATATGAAAAGTGTCGGTCATTACTATCTTGATATATCGTGTTTACAAGCCATTTACAAGGTTTTCCCAGTTTAACCCCTTGATGACCTTTGACCTCTACCAAAATCAATAAAGTTCTCCCTCTAAACATGAAAAATCTATATATAAAATACGAAAAGTGTCAGTCATGGCTAACTTCAGATATCGTGTTTACAAGGTTTTCAGCTTTTGACCTCTAATGACCTCAAATGACCTTTGACCTTTACTAAAAAATTTGGTTTTTTCTCTTAACATGACAAATCTATATATCAAATATGAAAAGTGTCGGTCATTGCTATCTTTAGATGTCGTGTTTACAAGCTTGGCGTCACATACAATACACACAGACACATACATATACACACACGACATCACCATCGCAATCACAAACGGTCAAATGAAATTTACACATGCTCAAAAAGGAAGTTGTGAAAAGTAGGGTCAAATATTTTGACCGGATTTACTAGTCTTGTTTTTCTTCAAGTAATCATCAATTGTATTTATCGAGCGATAAATACAATGTAATGAAGACATAAAGACAAATGTGTTGTGCAACCGACGTTCAGAAGCTTAAAATAGTTGATCTTTGCGGTGCATTAGCTAGATGAAGAGAGGATTGTTTAAATAAACATGACTCTTGATCAGCAGAAATGACAATCCTTCTTGGTGTGGTACCAATTGGAAATACTTATGATTTTATTATTTTCCATTTTTATAAAAACAGTAATACAGAAGCTTTTTTTAACTTAAAACATCAGTAAACGTTGACGACCATGTCGATAAAAAGTCGAACTTACCGACCAAATATGACACGCCATGCTGTAAAGAGAACGCCCAGCCAACGACAGAGTTAGTGGTCCCTAGTCGTTCAACTATGTCGGTAAGTATCACTCCGTTTGATTTCAGACAACCACCGGAGAGGAATAAACGCGAGCTCCATCCAAAAAACACTATCGCCTTTTCCATCCTTTATGCTAGTTTTGAAACATGTCAAAAAATGATGTTGATCTCATTTGCATCCATATAAAGTCAAGTGATGGCACTTTTATCAATAATTGTTATTCTTTAATTTATTTACTATTTATTTATTCAGATAGAATAGATAGAACAGACAGACAGACAGACAGAAGCTAGGGGAGGTAGGTAGGTAGGTGGGCAGGTAGGGAGGTAGGTAGGTAGGTAGATTAGATAGATAGGATAGGATAGGTAGGTAGGTACGTAGGTAGGTACGTAGGTTGGGACGGGACGGGACGGGACGGGACGGGACGGGACGGGACGGATAGATAGATAGATGGATGGATGGATGGATGGATGGATGGATGGATGGATGGATGGATGGATGGATGGATGGATGG
>WURT03067675.1:3544-13589 GCA_009936505.3 Holothuria glaberrima
CCCATTATAACCAACATAAAGCAACATTTAAAGATACACAAAACCAGAATATGCCATCCCCTTCCCCTTTGGGCCGACAAAAATGTCTCTTTCCCTTCCTCCTTTTCTACCCTCCTAGATGTTACTGGTTACCGTCGAAAAACACCATTCGTTCCTTTTTTTATTAGAGCAGGGAGCTGCCACTAGATTAGTGGCCTACGTAGCAGGCTGTACGGCACATTCCATGTTCAGTGTGGTTGTGAAGCCTTAATGGGGTACTGAACAAACCGAGTCCGCTCCGCGGAGTATTAGAGTGGCGGGACAACTTTTGAATGAATCACTGTTTCTAGATGTATCAGTTGCGTTTTCGGAACAAGGATGGCCAGATACTGCACATCCCAATGCAATCATTCTTTGGAACACATTATCCAATATTTAACACTACACCGAGGGCAAAACTTATTGGTGTATTGGCTGATCAATTAAAGTTGAAGATGATCCCGAGAAAAAAAAAACCTCTGTTTTGAAACCTCTGCGAATGAGCTCAATTATTTTACAGTTTAATTGCTTGCAAATTATCGACTAGCTTATGGAATGTTTTAGTGACGCCAGTGATCCTATAACAAACTGCAAAAATGTGACACATTGGTGACACTCTGACCTTCGGTTCGACGATAGCCATAAGTCCACGAGAACCGGATGTGTGTGAGTGTGTGTGAGTGTGTGTGTATGTGTGGGGAGGGGGCAACACGGACAGCATATTTACATTTAGAGGCAAAAATGCATACATATTTCGGGCAAAGTGCTCGCCTCTCCCAAATGGAAGTCTAGTAATTTTATGATGACAGCTTGCGTCCACTAAAGGGAAAATACTTCCCACGGAATTTTTCAATTTAACTAGGTACTACTGATTAGATCATAAGTTCACGAAGTATAAAGGGGTTTCACCGACGTCACGTGATAGCTCGTCTCTTTTGTTTTTGGAGGGCAAGCGTCCATTTGTGTCACAGTAGTATTATGGTTATGCTGTGCATGTGTCACAGAAGTATATGTTCTTCTGTTCCGTGTGTGCTGTAAATACGCTTACTGCGGGTGTGTTTTGCCTTACAGTGCCGGGTAATCCCAGTCACGTATCGTCACATTAAATTCCTCTACACGGGTAATTTGATGTGGTGAGATCTAAGTATTTTCAGCAGCCAACAAAAGTAGTAAGAACATGGCAGAAAGTTAGCTTAGAGCCGTCTGAGGATGTAAGCGTCTTTTCGCTATCTCGAAATGAACTCTAACTCATGTACTTGTGAGAGACACGTACAACGATGCAAAGCAGCGCAAACGATTGGTCAAGATCCTGCCCGAGGACCCTCTGACCAGAGGAGGCTACAACTGAGGGAAGCGCCTTCAGTAGGCCCTAAGTGGCCATTCTTTCATCATGTTGGCGTCCAACGTATGTAAAACTTGGAACTGCAGAGACAGCTTTGTGTTTCAAAGTGCGGTTTCCAGTAATTTGGGGGCGTTTGGGATGTCATATTATCTCCCAAAAGGTTCTCCAAATATTGGCATACCACTGGCACGCATGGGTGACGCTGGAGACCAGAGAGTGATTTCTCGCAATCTACTGCGTTTGAAATACCAACTTTTCTCCCATACTAGCCACTAACAAATGTAAGAAGCGAACCGAAGTGTCAAGCGTGATTCCGAGTGCATTGATTTAGTGAAGGATGATAGGTGATTTAGGGCGTTTGGAGTGCCAGTTTCTTAGGGAGACTTTTCTTCGGTTGGCCTACCTCCTGGGTTCTCAACGAGCGGCCTGCAGCTATGATGTGCAATGCACGAAACTGTCCAACGAAAGGAGATCAAAAATTTGATAAGAAAACAAGCTGGTTAAGGAGGTTCTGTAGTTATGGCAATCAATTGAAAGCAAAATACGAGTAAAAGTAGCCATCGGACTAGCCTGCGAATCAGACTCTATCGCAACTTTCCTGAAGATGACGCTCTCTCAGAATTCATTATTTATACACGACAGGTGTACAGTCTATACAAATCGTACTTATGCCATGTCGGTGATTAAACACATATTTGCAAATGTTGGATTTTTTGACTAATTAAACGCACAACAGCCTGCTTACAGAAGGATACCCTCGGAGCGAAACACTTGAGCACTCCTAGCCTACCTGAATACAATGAGGTCGAAAATTTAACCATCCACACGTGGTGAAGTTGTCATCAACATCATCACCATTTTCAGTAGAGCTATCTACCCTGTTGCCATCTACCCCGTTCTCCTTGCTGTTCTTATCCCTTTCGTCAATGTCACCAGCACTTCCAATGTAAGCTTGATTCGACGTCATCGTCAACTGCGAATATGCTTCGTTTCTGTTTCAAAAAAAGACACAACTATGTTACTTTTAACCAGAACGACTCAAAAAGAATGAGACGTGATCAAGAGAGTATTCGAATGAAATAGCCTGAGTAAAAATGATTAACAGAAATACAGAAATCCAAAGGGAAAACTATTGCACTTTTACTCCGGAAGACAGTCCCAAAACTCGTGAGGCTTAAAGAGCGGAAGGAAATAAAACGAGGATCACAATCCAAAATGGTGGATGTGCAGTGCGGGCTCTTTGTCCTAATATTATTGCAGACGGACACACTTTTAAAAGGGAATACATGTATTCTTTCAAAAAGTTCTATTGGTACCTTGTTATTGTCCTTGATACGTCAGTTCGTGATGTCAACCTTGTGTTATATATGTCAGTTATGAATTCCTGATCATTTGACATGCTGTATAGACTGCCCTACAAAGCTTTTTTATCCCCATCTTTCTACTGTCTAACTAGGGTATATCATGTTAAAAAGCCCATCGCCATAGGCCGTTTCCAATGCAAGAAGCTTCAATGCGCATTTTTGTGGAAGATATTTTGGTCAATTAATAGTGTCCTTTAAACTCACTGCTTCATATGAACTATGCACCTTTAAGCAACAGAGAGAAACAGCTGTAGACCCTTGTTAGGGTGTTCACGCTTACGTCAATGGTTGGCATTGGTTGGCAAAGAGCATGCGCAAGAACACGTGCGTGTATTATAGGTGTTGTGCGTGTAAACGCTTGCGCGATTGCACGCAGAAATTAGGCGAATTGGAATCTACCTTTCATTGTGACGACAGTGTAAGCGCGCCTTAACAACTCTTTTGACGCCCAGCCGTGACGGCATTTGTTTGTAAACACTGAATGAGTCTATTAGGAAGGCCGAATCATCCCAATGAGAAAGTTCCATAATTTACTAATGGACGTCTAAAGATGGGGGACGGGGGAAGTTTCCCCCTCTTTTGAAAGTGGAGGTATCACATCGCTTATTCCAAAACAAATTTTGGAACCCTAATAAAAGTAGAGGGAATATATTTGATTCCGTAGCTTACAATAGCTAATGTAATGAAATCAAACTCGAAAATGATGGAAATAGCCAGTCAGCGGACTAAAATCGAGGTACAATGCTTTAGATTGCCCACAGATTATCTGGACCCAAAGAATTTAAAGGGGGCACCAGGACCTTCGCTTGAAGGGCTTCGCGATTTGCTTTAAATTAGAATAAGCTCTGGCCAAGGTCATGTATCTCCACTTCTGAGAAGCTGTCGACGCTCCTGCATTTACTAATGGCTAGATCGATTCTGTCATCATCGGCAATTCTGTTAAAAAATCTTTTTTTTTTGGCATACGAAGGTGCTTTCATGCAGTGGCGTAGCCATGGGGTCAGGGGGTCCACATTATTTCTAACACATTCTTGCCCTCCACCCTCTCGGCAGATATTTTCAAGCGAAGTGTTTAAAAATCAAGAAGCCGTTTCTTTGACAGAAGAAAATATGATATTCACATTATGTACATACTTTTATAAATATGACCAGCTTGACATTTAATCAAGTCGGCCACTTGACAATAACAAGAAATGATGACGCCTTTGTCTAATTTGTCAAAGCATACTTCAACCGCATGCATGCATACAGTATCAACATGTACGTACCATAGTGATGCATTTACAATCGTAAGAACGTTAAAAAGGTGTCGGGGTAGAAATATATTCATATATTTATTTTGGTTGTCACCCTTGAGAAAAGCCCTGCCTTCGTTACAAAAAATTCTGGCTACGCCACTGCTTTAAAGCACGAAGCTCCTTATTACTGTGTCAGTCAAAAACGCCATTTAATTTTGCACCATTCGTAGCTTTTATTTTGAAAACAATTAAAATCCGAAGATTCCGGTCAAGGGATTATGACAATGGAGACTCATACCCAGAAAGATTTTGCCGATTTCATATATATTTGAGGGTACAAGAAAGTCTGATCTCGGGTCAGAAAAGCTTTGACCCGAAAAGGGTGGAAGGAGACTTAACTTTAGCTTCTCAACTTTGCCACCAGCCGCCACCCAGTTCTCAAATGATATCAGGCATAATTTCAAGTCTCGAGGCGTTTCAACGCAAACCTTATTTCATGTCTCCTCCTTAACCCTAACCTTGTGGCATGATATCATGCACGATATGCATGTCTCGAGACAAGATTGTGACACATTACAAAACAAATTGTGAGGAGTTGGTGCACCAGCTAGACGATAAATAAATATTTAATACATTTATCAGGTCTTGAACTAGAGAATACGTTACATTCACTTGCACGTACTGACAAGTACACGAATTCCTTTGAACTAGAAGTACCAATAGCCTGCTAGCATCCCGAATGGTTCACTTTCTAAAACCAAATTTTGTCTTAGCCCCCTCCAGCCCCCTCCCTCCCCTCCCTTCACCATCCTCTCTTATTTCAATGAATGTACTATGCAGTCACTTAATTAACATTTCCAACTTACAAGGACGTTAAGGTACGCAACACAAGATACTATCTTTCACAACTGTAAATGACTTCCCGTGACTATGCCGACGACACTCACAAGAGCTCCCTTTAAAATTGAAAATCGGCGTGTATTGGCGTCAGTTTAGGGAAAAAGGAGGCAGTGGTGTAGATGTTCTAAGGCATCTCTTCAATCAACATTAGTTTTGGGTTAAGCGCCTTTTTGTAAAATGATGCACTGAACCGTAAGAATACGAGGAGGGGACTGGGAGCTGCGGTGCCTTCACCATTCAGGGCCATATATTATTATTGGTAGTGTGGGCAAAATATATGCTGTTTTAGGGCAAATATGGAATAAAATTTCGGGAAAATGTGCCGCAGCCCCTTCCGCCAATAGAAAGAGTCCCGAGCATTTATGTGCTTAACCGACGTAAAAAGCTTTCCGTCATAATCCTTCTAAGGTTTCATGCTTAAACTTTTAAATGTACCACCTCGTGAGTTCTTGGAAAAGAACATGTCATTCGGGAAGTACTTGACCACGATTCGAGGATTAATTACGCTCTTCATCAATACATACAATCAGTTGCAACAGCTTGAGAATGGGCGGATATGTAAACGTATAGGTGTACAGCATAACCCAAATTTACCTTGTGAAATTTCACAAGGAAACTTAGAAGTTACCCTATACAGCTATAGGTGAAGTCATGGCGTATCCAGCAAAGTTTCGTAGGTCGCATTGGGATGATATCAACCATTTTTCACGGGTAGCTTCAAATATGGAAATCGGAAATTTTTCTCCCTTATGTTTTCCAGTTTGGATGACACGTTGGAGGTTAGCGCCCAAGCCTCGCCCATCCCCTTTGTTACACCACTGACTACCTTTAAGTACAGTGATTGGGAAGTCCAGCGGCTACCTAGGAAAAACGGAAGAGAATAACCCACATTCATGGTGGGGGAGTTCTGCGGCAATCTCTCAAATTTCTTTCTAACCCCACTTTTTGACTCCTCTATGTATTCAGTACAGACCGTGCCCCTGTCATAACATTAACTTTTCCCCATTCCTCGTCTAGAGAGTTGACAGAATCGGGAGAGCTGGGGCTGGGGCTTTTCATGGTACGCAGTGCCACCATTAGGTCAGATCCAACAGAAGAGGTCTGAATGGAGGGTATGATGTTTACGTAACTGAGACTGCTTCGGTGCAAATTTGAGCTGTGTTTTACTCTTTTACAAAGCTTTAAAATAACTATATATTTACAAATTTTCATTATGTAATCTTTTTTTTCTATTTTTAAAGTGCATACGAGCCAGGGTTACAAACCTACTCTTTGAGAAATTTTTGTGTATGGCTAAGGTGCAAAATAGTGTTTTGGGGGAAAAGCGTTTAACTGTTCACATGTTCAAAAAATTCTCACTTTTTAGTGCCTTTTCTAATTTTCTTTCTGGCTGATTGTTAGGGAAATGGTTACGTCTAAGGCCCCTTCTCTTTGAGAAATTTTTGCCTTTATAAGGCTGCTTTGATACAAAATGTTGATATCTTTCGACAAAGCTTTGAAATGAATATAATTTTAAGAAATTTCTGTTATTATGGGCTTTGCCTGTGGCATGGCACGCCCCCCCCCCTAGATCGCTCCTTAAAAGGCCATGCACCATCGGTTGGTGCGTAGCGTATAGGTGGTTTTTCTCAAAATGACACTTCATAGCAGCCAGGTGGCCACATCTTTGACAAGCTTAGTAGCGTGAAAACTGATACATTTTTAACGCTCTAGTGTGCGGGGCTTCATAGACCAAAGTTGCATCTAAACACTTTTGAGACTTCATGCTTTAAAAACTAAAAAAAAAAAGTTTAATTTAAAACGTATTTAGAAAAATCACTTTGTAAGAACAAAGTATAAAACAAGCTCATTGATTTTAGCAAGATAATCAGAGGCTATCTTATATAAGCATCCACTTCTACAAAAGCATAGCGTGGCACCGCGTGAGAAGCAACACTTAAAGGCAGACACTCGTCTGCCTCAAAGTATATTTTCATGTGGGGGTATCAAAATTCTCAGTTAGTGACTACTCTTTGATTGACAGCAAAGTTTGAAAAGTCAAAAGATGCAGAGTAGCTTACATTCTACACAGTGCAGAGTGAGTGCTTGGATTACATATTATAGCCTTGTATGCTCACCAGGATACAGCTGTAAGCAATAAAATAGGTTTGTGTCTGCACAAGAGAGAGCTTTATACAGTGATGGGCACAAGTTGCATAGTTGGGAGAATTGGAACTGTCTAGCATAATGAGATTTGCCCCTTAAGACAAATACGGACTTCAGCTGTGTTGTGTGCATCATGTATGAGGGATCCGGAGACCTCCCTGAGAAAATTTTGGCAAATTGGAACCTTTTATGCGGTTTCTGAGGGCCTTGCATACGTAACCAGGACAAAGGAGTATTTAGCGTTGTCACTAGTGTTCTTTCAAGTAGGCCATTTTTCATTTGAAGGTACTATTTCTAGACATTTTTATATTGTCGGAAATACTTTTAGAATGTTTTTTGGGGCTCTAAATATCAAATTTTGATAGTTTCAGGGTTAGGGGTTAGGGTTATCGGTTAGAAAATTAGGTTAGAAATTAGTGTGTAAGTCAATGGAATCGTCTCCCAAATATGCACTTTGGAGTAATGAATATATATATATATATATATATATATTGCCTCCTTGGAGCTATCCCATGCCTAAAATACCCTGTCTGGCTACAAGACTGACGATTTTATAGGACGATTGTCCCTAGTAAAGAGTACAAACAGTACACATCTTTTTCATAAAAATAAAAGTACAAAATGCTGTATTAAAGACAATTTTTAACTTCGAAAATGTATGAGTACAAGTACGAGCACAAATCCACACTGTTATTTGTAGAACTCGATTTGTTCGGATAACTTGAGAAAACCGGGGCTGTTTACCGCATGAAGATTATCAAGTCAAAGTCAACAGAGTTTCTTTTTTCAATGAAATGCATATTTGGAAAAACTCACTTGACTGAACTTGAAAAGTTTCCTCCAAGATGTTAACTAAACTTTCTTTAGTTACCCCCCCCCCCCAAAAAAAATGAATTTTAATTAAGGTAACTTCAGCATGGGACAGGCAAATGTGTCAATGTGAGAAAACTCAGTTCGATACGTCTCTGTAAGGGTTAATATTTATAGGGTTGTACTATTCACTGGCGGATCTAAGGGGAGCCAACGGAGGTCATGGCTCTACCCAAAGGTGGGCCAAAATTGTTTTCGAAAATTCGCTGAATAATCACTGCATAAATTACTTGCTGCACAATTGTCCATTTTTTTGCAACAAATCGCATCTGAGAGCATTCAGTTATAGACAAATTTTCCAGGGGGACACCCCTCCCCATGTCACTGTACCACCAGTTCGGCTCCTCCCACACAAAGGCCTTGGATACACCAGTGGTACCACTTGTAGTAATAAAGGCTGCCATTAATTGTACTACGGAGCTCCCCGATCAAACCTAACTCAAACATCTTGAGGCTATACACACAGTCTCAAAGTTCAAGACATATAAGGGGCTACTTTCAGTTGGGAGGGGTTGAGTACTTTGCCGAAATATTTAGGCTTCGAAGTAACATTTTTTCGTAAAGAGCGTACTTGCAAAAAGCAAATTTTCTCCCGGCTTGGGTGGATAGGGGTAGGGATGAGGACTGCATTCCCATGCTGGCCCGGCTCTGCATCGTGAGCCAGTGGTACAAGATATACTACAGCTTTTCAATGTAAACCAACCACACATGGTAAAATATACCTGCCGATCGCCGCCGGGTTCATGTCAGGTCATGATTCCTATACATATCACAGTGGCGATATTGCCAATTTGAAATGTCGATATGTCGCCAAATATCGGCCTCAATGTCGCGACAATCGATATTGTCGAATTTTTATGAGGTTACATTTGAGCCTATGTAAATCACGTAGCCTACAGTACTGCGATACGGCCTAAACAACGTTAGAAGCAAAATTATAATGTAGCCTACTGAACATTAGCATAACGATGAACATAATTTGCGATATCTTTACAATATTCGAATTATTTTATTCTTGTATTCTTAAACCAGTGAAAGTGAAATACAAAGCTACATAGTTCAATGTTTAGTAAAAACACTATAATTTTTACTTTTGTGTGTATTTAGATTGAAAAACAAATGGATGCTCTCTTTTCACGACATCATATCGCGACATTGTCAAGCCAATGTCGATGTTGCGACATTTGGCTTCACGTCGCGACATGTCGATATATCGATATGTCAACACATCCCCACTATGAACCAGTCTCATTGCTCTCAACACAGTTGCAACTTCCCATTGCCTATTCAACCGGGCAGCCAATTCTTGAACTTGTTAAGATACGGAAATACTTATCTTGGCTTCAGTAGAAACTCTCTGTAAACAGAATAGGGTTCATTTGATACTGCACTTCCAACTAGGAACAGTTCGCTGTCACGCATGACTATATGGGCTTTCCAATGAGATGAAAGGGACTTTCCCCATACGGATATAGCTGACCCTTTGACATTCGTTTCTTTCAAAGTCCATCTTGGACGAGACTACAACTCAAAGGCTGAAGGGAAGCTCCCGTAGGTTACACAGCAGTATGATGGAGTGACAACTGAAGGAGTACTTAAAAAAACTCCATTTAAAATCTGGTGCAACATGTCCGACTTTGTGGACGGCAGAACTATTCGGTTTCGCCCGTGGCAAAGTTGAAACAATTTCCCCGAGTTTGCTGAACTTTCACCCCTGCAAACAAATTGTAAACAGTGTGCCTACGAATATGGTAGTTCATTGAGTGACTACAAATTCCCCCTAAGTTTTCCAAAGGTGGGCAACTTGCCCATCTGTTGCTACGCCCCTGAAAAAGGATAATTAATTGGCTCAAACATTCTCTCTGTTACCGTGATTTCAAGTTTGCATGACACGTAATTCCTACAGCTAACGTAGCAGAGAAGGTTGATTGGACACTTTCCTATTCGTAATCAGTTCTAAACTGGTTTTCTGAAGTCGTCGCTGGCCCGGAATGGAAGGTCCCGAAACAGGACTGGTTCGAAATGGACTACCTGCACTGCACCCGGACTCGGAGCCGATTGCATTCTACATTGTCCACAAATATGAAGCGATACAACAAACAACGCGTAGATGGCGAACGCGTATTAATCTTGGTGTATAGTGTTAAAAGAAGGGTTCAAGCAAAAAA
>WURT03067686.1:0-13588 GCA_009936505.3 Holothuria glaberrima
AGTGAGCCACAACTGGAAAAAAGGCCGTGGTCGGCTCGACTTGAACCAATTGGTTGGAAACTGGGCCGTTAAACCTCCTCTAACTCATCTAACAAAATTTAATTTGGTAGATTTTCCCCTAAATTCCCCAAATAAGGAACTGTAATGGAGCTCCCAGGTGAATTTCAGACAATCTTGAAATGCACTAAGTCAATGGTTAGTTTTTATCTTGGACGTAAAATTTCAAGGGGGTTCCCCCTCCTTGGCTATGTTGGATAGGTAAGAAATTAGGATTTTTATACCAGTGCCGACATAGCACAATTAATCATAGCATTCCGTGATATGAACGTCTGGTTCCACCCCAATGTCAAATTTACCATATCACAACTATGCTAATAGGTAGAGTGATAGCATATTAAAACAAAGACGCTTTGTGTTTGATGTTTTCATTGTTTTCACATTGAATCTTCATTACCTAAGGGGTGTGTCTCCTTTGAATGGAAAGAGATTATGATATCAAGGTATGTTGAATATAGTAATGTTGACTAATTTAAATTGGGTTGACTGTATATTCCCTTAAATTCAAATCTTCAATGGCAGTTCTTGCATGATTAATGTAGATCACATCAATGTTCTTGTTTTTAAGGTGCTGTAAACACGGCAATAAATATGCCTGTGTAGCAAAATTCTATCCAAGGTCCAGCATTAACAAGACCAACGTGCACATCAACATACATCTCCCTCCCCGGTGACACCTGTCAAAGATGGCTAAACATGTGGTGATTACAAAATGGTGAGATTGTCAAAATTTTGACGATTTTGAAGTGCCGACAAATATTGCGAATTTTGCTCAATCTGTGCAAGCTTAACGAAACAGCTTGTTAGACACGTCGGGCAGGTCCGGAGATAGGCAAGGTACTGGAGGGGGAGCCGAGACAGCTTTCAGTGCGAGAAATAGTTTAAAGTTGGGAGGGGAAATAAATATATGAAGTTAATGGTAATGGAGATTATCTGAGGCGAAAATTTTAGGACGCGAGCGCAACTTGCTTTCTCTTCACTATACCATTGGCTACAGACTTGAGAAACAGGAATTTAACCCATACCCTATCCAGGGAGGTCGAAACTATTTCTCCGTTTGACTAATTTCAATATTGACAGCCCGTGTCACTTGTCTGTCAATGTAATTTCTACTCCCAACACCAATTTTTTGAAAGAATCATTTTAGTTGCATTTGCCAATACTGTTTTTATGTAAGTGCCCATCTTAGCATGCACTGTGCCCCTCCTTTCCCCCCATTTTGGACATCAGGCTACTGTCCTGCGATATCTTGCACAGAATAAATTAAGTAATTAATATTTCTGCATTTCTTGTTTATGCAACTGCTGTTACCTGTTTCAGCTTGAAGAGAAAATCTATTCATGAAGGATCTTACAGATACAGATATTGAGATACTTAGATGGCATTTTTTAATGTTTAGTTGTTTTCCATTTTGTTTGATAGACCGTCCCCAAATTCCCCACAAATGAGGATCTGATATGCTGGAAAGAGAACTTTTATCTGAGTTCCGACATAGCCTGTCAGTCATAGCATTATATGCTGCGTCCGTCAGTACTAATTCAAAATCGGAAAACTGTACATTTCCTTTAACTTCCAGGCTTACAGTCTGCTGTATAGTGCTTATTTCATTTAAATGGCATTCGCTTAATTTACCCTAAAATCCTCTCCAAAAGGTGGAACTGATATTCTGGATATAATGAACGAAGATAAACATTTGCCCTCGTTGTGAATCTTTTTGATTTTACCAACATAAATCAAATACTTTTCCAAGTAAATACCTACAACACCCACCTTTTGTAGAAGTCTGTAAACAAAGAGGGGCCTTTTAGCTATATCATAGTATGAGAACGAAACGTTTGAGAGAAATTTGAAGGATCTGAGATTTTCTTGTAATATTACTGAAACAAACTCTTTCGGTACGAGCCATTCTGCTCGTAAGCTTCCATAATACAAAATGTAATCTCTCCCGAGACTCCTTGCTCAACACCCATTCAATTAACGCCCGCTCTATTCCAAATTCCAGATGGATACAACATTTGCGAAAAGGAGAATAAGGTCATAGCAGTTCTTGCATGATTGAGTTGTATCACATCGATGATCTTGTCTTCTGTAGGTGCTGTAAAAGCTGGTTGGCATCGACTCTATCTATATCTAAGATATCTAACATAAGTAAGACAAACTTGAGAACATACAAACCCTACCGGTGACACCTGGCAACTGACCAAGATTGCTTACATATGTGGTGGTAATAAAATGGTGAGACTTTTGCCATATTTTTTATGAGGAATTACCCCTCCCCCAGTTTGAACATCAGGCTGTAGTCCTATTAAAGCATGGTAAGAAATAATATTTCTGCAAATTTTATTTATGCAACTGCAGTTTGACTATTTTAAGCTTGGCGAGAAAACCATGAAAGATCTTCGGGCCTACATATATCACTTTGGTTACTGTGTAGTGTTAGCGTTTACTTCATTTAATACCATCTCCCCCAAATTTTCCCTAAAATGAGGATCTAACTAAAAATGCTGCAAATAAATTTTTATCTGAGTTACGACGTAGCGCCTTCAATCTTACCATTGTATGCTACGAAGGTCTACTATTTTTTATTGGGATTCATAGTTTCAGGTTCAATCACGTAAATTAGACTACTTTACCGAAATATTTATTTCATTTAAATTTCATTCGATAAGGTGTCCCCACAATTTGCCCTAAATGTGGAACTCTAATGCTGGAAATAATGAACGGAGAGAACTTTAAAAATTTGCCGTCATTTTGAATCTTTTCAACATTACCAAAATAAATCAAATTCTAGGAGACCTTTACAAATCGTTTCTATAACTAACAGGAATCGAAATTATTCTGGCAAACCCATTTAAAATTTTTCCAAAAGTAAAGAACTACAACCTCCATCATTTAAAGAGGTCAGGAAACAAAAGGTATCATGAGAGAGTAAATTTTAAATGGAATTATTCTGTAGTGTTTATTTCATATAAATTTCATTAAGAGTCCCAAAATTTTATTTTTCATTCCGAAGATCACAATGCAGGTAGAAAATTGGATTTTATTAGCTCTACCTTAGTTACAAAATTAGGATGTTAGAATCATGCTAAGATGATGTGTGCGTTAAAAAAAAGCCACGAAAACGACTATTTTTAAAGAATCATTCTGGATTTAAGGAGATCTAATAACTGGATGGAGCTAAAGTTTTAAGGAATAGTAGCAGTAGATATCTGAATAGTTAAAATCGATGAACGAGCAAATGGGACTGGATGAGAGAGATTGCACCGTGAAAATTTGAAGGTAGTTCTGGCGCGGTACAGACTTTGTTGAATTTTTTGCAGTAAATGGAGAACAAATAAAACTTTTGAAGGCGAAAGGACTCGACCTATCCGGAGGAGGACAGAAGAGAAAAAAGATGAACATTCTGACCGAATCGTCTCTGAAACAGCAAATCTATATAAAATACCCCATCGACCAATAGATTGATCAATAAAACTGAGTATTTGAAAATGCGCCCCAAAATGAGAATGAATTCATACATAACTTAAGCAAAGTAATTGGTATTTCTTTGTATTTCATTTTGAAATTCAGTTAAGAAACAAAAACTGCTTCCCCTTTTTTATAATTAACGAGAGAACAATTTGGGGGGTCATGGGAAAGGGGAACGCTTCCCTTCTCCTCTGCACCAATGTCATATTGACTTTGTACACATATTCACTTTTCAATCTTGAAGATTGTTTTCGATTAACAACAGCCAGTTATTTCTATCGCTTGTCAATTTATTTAAATGCCAGAAATTGCTAAAATTGTAAGAATGGCTCTATCTAGAAAAATGATTTTTATCAAACAAGTATATAGGGGCTATTACAAAACATAATATATACATTTGCAGCATTTAATTAGCTAAGGGCATGTTAATTAGCATAGTTTGCATATGTAAGGAGCAAATTTAGGAAAGCTTAATCTCACCAAAGCAACAAGCTACACGCACGAATAATGGCTTAAACTAAAGCCTAATGAGAGCTTTAGGAAGTCACCACAAAAGAACTTGTAGCACTAAACACCAACAGCAATATGACTCTAAAGTGACCAGTTCCATTTTTGTTTTACAAAATCAACAAACAACTCAAATTTTACCTAAAAATACAGTATGGTACAAATATTTTCTGCAACTAAATAATTACGTTTAAGATGACCCCAAAATTTTAAATGTACAATTTTAGTATCAAAAGAAAGCTTAGGAAAGTCTTTTCCATCTGAGATACTTCTCTAAACTGGACCAAAATCTTTGTTTTTGTCTAGAGCTCTCTCACATTTAAGAAAGCGGAACCAAATTTCTTTCTTTAAATATACTAGAAATAATTTGTTATGACATGGCCCACTTTACCCCAGTGATTCAAATCTGATTTTTTTTGTTCAAACCTAGTTTCCTTTGGAAATAGCTATCGTTCATATATGCAACGGTAAAGCTATTTTTGACAGCTGAAAGTAACTTTGACGAATGAAGTTATAATAATCCTAAGCGTACTGCTGATACTGTTTATTTGTTGACGTAGCATTTTCAGTGTCATCTTGAACGCCTTCCAAAAACATTTCTTTTTGTAGTAAGAAATTTTCGAATTTACCCCTCATCCTTAACTCCTCGCTCCTCACCCATACACCATTCTATTGAAATATTACATTTCGAAATTTATTAATTAAAGAGAAAATGCTAATGGGTGTGAAAATTTGGGTATGAAGTTCGTTTAAACTCATGTTTTCAAAACTATTGGACAAAAGAGTTGACAAGGCGAACTTTAACTGTGGTCTAATGAAACTAGATTTTAATTCGACTACCTTCTGCGTGCAATCGCGGCAGCGTTTTGTGCGCAAAACCCAACACGCACGCATATATTCTTGTGCATGTTCTTTACCAACCAGTGAAGTAATAGTGAATGGTCTAATTTTGCAGATTTTGACATCATCCATGAAAAGCTGTACAATATCAATTAATTTAAAATTTAAACAGCATATTATAAAGAAAAGGGCAAATTCGCAAAACAGTGTTTTCATGTAAACGTTCAACTTAAAAAACTACCGTACCGTACCCACGTACATAGCATTTTCTGGTTCCTGTCGTGCATGGTCAAGGTATAACACGAATTTTTTCCTCTACTTTTACAGATTTTTTTTCGTTACAGAATGTCATTTGATTGAAAAAATTAATAGTGGAGAAAAGATTACGGTTCACTGAAGCGGTCATCACCTCAGAAGAAGACCTAGCATCGCTGAATAGTGACACAATATTTTGTTTGGTCATGATATAAGGTGTTATGAGAATTAGTTGATGTTTAGGTTATATGAATGGACTGAATCGTTTTGATGTCAAAAAAGCGGTGGGGCACTGGCTAGATCACCTCCTCTGTTTGAAAAAAAAGTTCAGGAACAATAAAACAGACGTCTCCTGCCCAGTGGTCGTCATTTATCACCCTATCAACTCGAAGGACGAAAATACCATCAGAGGGCCAAGGTGTGGATCATGGTATGAGCCTTGTTATGCTCCACTGCCTGAAAATTTTTCAAACAGATTTGAAGCAGACGAGACCTCGCTTGGACAATATCTGAATCCTCAGAAACTTCCTCACCTAATCCCTGTTCCCATCCCTACCTAGCCCCCTATCCCCTTACAGAACCAGTACTGTGCCCTTGCCGATAACAAGCCGTATGCAAGCTCATGGAGATGCAATTAAACAAACGAGTTGTGACACATTTCCTTTAAGGGTGCCTTAAGAAGTAAATTTTTTGAAGGAGCAAAAATATTGTCCTATAGAGTAAATATTCTCCTCACTGGACAAAAAATCTGTCTTCTGGGCCTCCTGGACTAAGTTTTTGTATGTCTACTACATTATGATATACAACCTTTAGAACACGATTTCATTAGAATTAGCCCACTAATTCCTAGAAGCAAAATTGCCTCTGCCCCGCATGTAGTTTGTTAACGGTCCCCGGGCCTTATCCTACCACAGTAGGCCTACGTTCGAGGGTTTTCGCAGTGTTCCGTCTGTTTTCATTGACGTAGAAAAAAACCATTGACGTAGCTCCAGTGTGATAGGGTAAGCGGAAAATTAGATCAGAAGTACATACATGATTACATCTTCGACTCTGAAATGCTTTCCAAGCAGTAGGGGAGGGAAGTTGCTGTGACTTGAACAGTTGCATATATAGTGCGCAGAGCCCGTCGACTTCTTCAAAGGCCCTTTGGAAGAATGGAAACATCAATTTAACTTGAACACAGAGCTATCAATTTTATAGCTGCTGTCCTCTCTCTAAAGCCCATGTTGCACCGTATGCACACGTTTATCCGAAGAACTAAAATGGCGGCTGAAAAGAAAACAGAATTCTGTATAAAAAGGGGCCCGGGATTCTATTTTCAATATATAATGTGGACTAAGTAAAAGGTTGCATATTGTCGTTAGGGACATCGACTCCACAACCTTAGCACAACTGCGTTTCTTACACTTGTGGCGATCCGCCACTACAGCTTGACACCCTGTCTGTAGGAAGAAAGTTAGCAATGTCCCTGCAGGTTAAAACATAACTTGCAAAGTTAGTCTGCACTTCCCGAGTCATTCGTCTCAAGCCATTGCCCAGTTGCACCAAGGGACTTTTACAGTTAGGGATCTAGCTTGGCACCATAGCTAGCATATCAAGGCATATACAAGTCTAAAATATGGTGCCCTACTACCTCACCAGTACTAGACCTATAGACCTACCCATGGTAATTTACTTGATTCAAATCGCAATTGTCTTTTTTCAGGGGTGTATATGCTTGGCGGTTTCACTAACTCCATGCCAACACAAGAAGCTCTGGACACCCTCGATGAATTTGTTGACTGTTGTGTGTCAAGGTAAACGTTTACTCACATGTTGAATAATTAGCTGTACTTTTAGGACCACGAAAATCTAAAACACAAGTCTCCTCATATTATGAAGGTCTGTGTAAATTCTTTTCATCATTTCATATATAATTTTATATAAATTTTGGATAACCATACACATATCTTTCAGCACTTCAGTTTTTCCACTGTTATCATTCAATGTGAACTTTAAATGATTTTTGGAAAAGTTTTGGTTTGGATTTGAAAGACAAGGGCGAAATTTCTTTTAAATATATCTTAATAGTTGGGAATAATTTTGATGATCATGTCATGCTTTTCTCATCACAGAAACAAACAAGCAGCAAATACATACAATGTCGTTGGACCATGGGCGTGGATCATGGGGGACGGGGGAAGCGCCCCTCACTTTTTTGGAAGGGGGACATCGACGAAAAGTCTCCCCCCCCACTTTTTCAAAAATGATGAAAACTTAAACTGTGATTAAAAATTGACACTACATATTAAAAGCTAAATTTCGCCCAAATATGGCACCATTTGCCATTTAGACACCTTTCAATTTCATTTTTCTTCAAAGGAGAGGGGGACACCCCTCCCCTTAGATCCCTCCCCCAGGACATCGATTCAAATTTATGGTGAAAAGTCTGACAATTTACTGTTCACTCACTTCACGAAGTGTAGTTCTGATTTACCCCAATGACTGAGTAAAAAATTCACTTAAGCAAACAAAATAAAAAAAAAAATAACTTCGTAAAAAAGTAGAAATTCTTGGTGATATATTCAATTCAAATTTAGCACCAATTGTAGCACCATTTTGCATCTAGCCCACCTTACATGAGCAAAAATTTTCCACAGGGGAACGGGACACCCCTCCCCTCAGACCCCTCCCCGTACAGCGATTCGCAAATAGTGAAAAGTCCCACCCCGCCCACTTTTGGAGATAGATTCAAGCCCTTGCGTTGGACATCGTGACGTCAGGTCTACTTCATGTCCTGGGACAAAATTTTATTTTATATTATTCCAGTATGTCAACCTACTTGAGTGTTTGGAGCAACGTCGAGGTGACATAACTTCCTTTGTAGCCCTGAAAACAAAAGATCGTGCAACTGATGCTATTACCCAGTGAAAAATAGGACGAAATGTCAATCCTTTTGGACGATTTCTTCCAAAAGCTTCCAAAATAGTCCTGCCATTAACTTTGTATTTGTATAAAATTTTTACAAAATTTTGTTTGTATAAAACTCATAGGACGAAATTGGAAGTCGAAAAACATCTCCCAGAATCTTCCAAAATCGTCCCATTTTCTCTGGGATATATTACACGTTTCGTTGTGGGCTACCTATCTCTGTTGGCATTTCACTGAAAAGCAGCGACTGTTGTTATGGTTTATATATCCGTAATGTAACAACTGAAAGGCCAAGAATCACATGTTTAAAGTGACATTTCAAATAGTCATTTTAAATTAGGTTCTTTACGTCTTTACAGAGAAAATGTATTTTTTCATTTCGGTTTTTCAAAACATAACAAATTATTAACGAAGATTGCTCTTTATCGCTTATTTCGTATAGCTTTTCAGTGACCTGAGATCCAATTACAATTTTAAGCTTAAAAAAGTTAATACTTCTTTCTGAATTAAATAACATCGAAGTTTGCGACATTAAAATTCTGGGAGTATTGCAAGACATCTTGAAAAATTATTCAGGGGGCGGGTATATGCTCTACGGGGATTATGGGGTGACAGCAACGCGAAGCCAAAGCCTGAAAAGCAGGGCTCGTAAGATTAGCCGACTCAAAAATTGGGATTTGCAAAGTTTCTATTGAGAATATACCTGGTCCTTCAAGGCAAAGTCGAGGTAACCGTTGGGTCACATTCGGGGACTGCAAACACACTAAGGCTTGACGACAGAACTGGAAAAAAGTCCCAACACGGGACACCTTCCATGGCCCCTTGTCCTCAAATAGCGTCATCCGTAATGTTTTCGGGAAACAGATCGAATTGCTCAATATATGAACACGATGTCGGTAGTGTTGCAAGACTATTTCAATAAGAAAATACCAGTGAAATGAGTACTGAGGAATGGATGTTTGTCTGCAATCTACCGTCATGCCTACTGCTCACCTAGTTTTCCGATGTTTCTTTACAGGGTGTGTATGTCTGGAGTGGCTAACAACCCTTATGGGTAAGTACGAACCGTTACAACATGATTACAAACTTTGCTGAAATCATGAATTAAATTAGTTACATTTAAACGGTTAAGGCTAAATGTAAACTGGTAAGAGGGAAAGAAATGTGTCATTAAAATTGATTTAACTCGATTGTAATAAAGTTGCAACGAAATTATATCACTTCCTTATGAATGACAGCAAATCCACAGGAAGATCCCAAAGAGAACCTAAATTTTGTCATTCATCTTAATATTCCTCAAACCAAATGATTCTAGGTAACTTTGGCAGTACTGTATTTTCAGAGAACTCCAACCGCCACTGGCTGATGCCTTAAGGCACTAAACAGCACTTTGTTTACAGCACTACACAAGCATATCAGTTTACATTACCACATGTGTTTACATGTACTCATACGTCCGTATTATTCATATACGTATACATGTAGGTATATGTACACTTTACGTATATGTACACATATACATATAGATCATTTTTTTAGTTTTCAGACCTGCGTCCCCTCCCCAGTGTCCATCACAAATCGCCGCCCTTGAATTTTAGCACCTGCCTGCACGGACACTGGCGTCCCCTCCCTAGGTATCCCCTTTCGGCACCACAATTGACGAAGGTTATTTTGAGTTGTCATTTGTAATAACAAAAGTTCTCTCACATCACCTTATGGCAGTGCCTTTTTGGGAGCTGAATCATTCAAATCCCGCCCGAGTTTTGACATTTCCTCAAGAAATTTTGGACGGTTTCAGACAAAATTATCTTCCAAGTGGAATTACTGGGGAGGGGCTGCCTCCCCAGCTTCCGTATGCAAAGGTCCTTAACGACGCTCTTTCACCTCTCGGCAACAGGGGCTTTTCAAAGTTACATATTTTTGGACCTGGGACAATATCACAATGTCCCCTCAATTTTCTTTAAAATTATTCAAAATGAACTCTGATGCAACGTACAAGAGTAGCCTAAATCATTAAAGGAAAAATGCAGTCACCCCAATTAGAATTAGTGTAGTAGTCTATCCTATTTCATGAATGGATCTTGAAAATCATGTGACAATAGTTTTCTCACTAAATTGTAAAATTCAAAAGAAGTAACTCCTTGGCTTAACTTGAATATGAAATATTTGAATCCTGAAATATCATGAAAGATACTTGGAAGAGAAATGAGAGGAAATTTGTGAGATTTAGCTATCGTTTCAAAATAAGTTTGGGGCGACTGCATATGTTCTTTATAGCAGAAGAGAAAATGTAGATGGAAATTGATTTGCATATAAATGAAAACGTTACTAAGAAAAAAGTATTTTTGCCCCATTTGAGCCTTTTAGGTGACTTTAAAAAGAATTAAAAATTAGTATATTGTGATTTTTTGCCGTCTAGTGACATTTTCCAATAAATTTAACGTTTAATCAAAGCATGTAGCGCTTTCCCGTGCGCAGCTTGTCTGGAAGCTCTCCTGGAACTCCAGTAACTTTCCACAAAGTACGCCATCTATTAGTCAGAGAAGTGTAATGTCTACTTAATTGTTATTCTTTCTATTTAGAAAGCACATTTCGAACAGCCAAATCACAAATTATACGGAGACAATTTCGGCAAAATTTCAAATGTTTGAAGAAATGCTTCGAAAGCTTTAGACGAGTCTTCACCTAAACTGGGTTTCAGTATCGGCTTCAAGCCCACCTCCGTAAAGTTTCTCACTTTCCTCGCTTGCTCTTTATCCTAAAATACGATGGGAAAATATGCAACTGATTTCCTATGACCCTTTAAAATTTCTCATACTCCATCCCTTCTTATTTCCGGTATTTCCACTGAAAAGTGTTCAACATTTACTTAATAAGCCAGTGCATGGTACGAGTGTGCATACCCAAAATGAAAACGTGTACAGGGTATAAACGAGACGATTACTCATAGCGTTAGTGTTACAGTCTTTTCTCAAACTCCTGTAACTCTTCGAGAACTGAACCAATTCGTTCCATTTTGAACGATTTCATTGTCCAGTGTATTGGGTAATATTTGTGAAATTTCGTGTTACCAGGATGAGTACTTTCCTTAGGTGAGCTTTCGAAAAATTTCTTTCGTACAGTACGAATCGTTGTTTGTAGCCCTTTGACCTTTCGCATAATATTATTATCATAAAATTATCATTTCATTAACCTTAACTGTGAACTGACTTATTACCCATGCGTCCCCTTGAGAGGGTGATGAATTAAAGCGATGCTATCATCAACTCGATAATCGAAGAGAGCGATCTGACTTAAGTTCGTACTGAGATGTCACGTTATTGACACCGTTTCTCCAACACTTCCCTAGAAAATATTTCCTATCTCGCTGACCAGGTTACTTCGTCCGATACAGATGTCGTTTCCCGTTTTGAAAAACCGTTTATCATCAAAGAGTTCAATTTGAAAAGCGAATAAAAATCAACAAGGGAGTAAATGTTTTATAGACTCAGCTTTCCTCTTATCTGTAAAATGAGATTCAAAGGTGAAGTGTTCGCTACTCTTTTAGGACAAACAGTAAGTAAAACCTGTTGACATACATTACAATATCAAGCCAGAATACGAAATTTTTATGTCAGTATGTGGGGTGGGGAAACTTACAAATTTATCAAGTGCACCAATTGCACTTTCAAAACAACACCAGAGTAGTGCACGTTGCCCTTGCCAATTGGAATCTGGAACATACGCAACGACGTTGCCCTGCATCCTCAGGCTGCATTCCCACCTGTATATTTCGATCCCTTGTTCGTCATCATTACGGCAAAAGGGATTCCACATTTGAAGAATATATTGACCATAATGACGTACTTGACGTCTTCATTCCCATCTGATGACATGGGCCTGAAGCAGGCGGGTACAACCTTTTTGATCACTGTTGCCTTTGGCGTTATCTGCCGAGTAGTCATATTAGGGCTAGATAGAGTGGCTTAGCTACTTTATGGTCAGAGGCGGTCTCCCCCCCCCCCCCACGACTAAAATCGCCCGTCGGCGCCCTTTTTTAGGTTTTTACCGTATTTTGGCTTAGGGTATTTAACTAAGCCCAGTCTTGCCCCCTCTAAAAGAATTCCCTAGTCCACCCTACTTTGAAGTGCCCCTACAGGTCATTCTCGCCCCTCTGACCAAATTCCCTTTCTCCTCCACTGGATAGACATGTATAAGCATGTCTGTGGGTAGAGGTAGTTCATGAATATTCTGGTAGTTAAAAGTGCATGAGTATAAATGGTGTAAAATTTGCAAAAGTTTTGAAATATTCATTCAAACCTAACAAGGTTAGATTCAGTTATTTATTTCTTTTTGTTTAACATGGCCATGACCTTCCAAAATGTGAGTCTTGTATTACAGTGATGTGGGAATGTACATGGATGTCAACAAATCACAAAAATCCATGAAGGGAAGGGGTTTGTCAAATTCGTCTTAAAGTTTTTAATTATTCAAGAACGGAGTGTAATTTAAGTTAAAATGCCAGTATAAAGTAACAAATTATTTACCAATCTTCGCTTACGAATAAAAGGAAATACTCTGCCCTAGAACGATAAGGCTGTTCTTCTCAATATCAAAAATCTGTGTTCCATGTATTTTTCCTAATGATGAATTACAAAAGACAAAAACAAAACCTTTGCACGGAAGCGAACCAGGGGAACGATAATGGAAAACCGAGAGCTTATCAAGCGCTTTCCATGATACTTATTCACAACATCCTTTACACGAGTTCATCAGTATGTAGCGAAATTTACATTGGAAATACTTATGAACGTACCAGAGTTATGATCGTGAAAAGGTATAAGTTGTTCTATCCTTGGAACGGTATAAACATTGGACCCTCACTTTTAGTTGGATAAGAAAAGACACAATTGTAAGGTAGGGCTAACTATTTATCCTTGAGATACCGCACTAACAATATTTTTGCAGTTTTAAGTCTAGTAACATCAGATGTCTTTAGACCTCCAGCAAAACCTAAAGCGTTTTTTCACTTAATATGAAAAATCTGTATACAAGTCTGAAATGTATCCAACACTCTTATCCTGAAATATCGTGTTAAGAATTTTTTCCGTTCTTGACCTCAAATGGCCTCAAATGACCTCTGAATTCCATGGCAGAAAATAGAAACCTTCCTAGTACAGTAGTTCAACAAATATATATCCAGTATAACACACACACTTATATATATATATATATACATATAAATGAATAACAGATAAATTTCACCATACGATTAAAAAGTTTTCTTCGTGTTTACACAACGATACATAATTATACAAATGGAAAAACACTGGCTGAATATGGACTGCTTAAGTCCACAACTTAGCTTCAAGCTTTGGTTGTTTAACATTAGCTTACTTGACAAAGGGCAGTTGCACTATTTGAAACGTGGTTTTTGCAGTGCATTTCGTCTTTCTTGGATACATATTCAGCCAGTGTTTTTCTGTTTGTACAATTATATATATATATATATATATATATATATATAAAGTCGAAATGCTGCGGAGCACTATAGAAATGTGTAGGTCGATAA
>WURT03067696.1:0-13586 GCA_009936505.3 Holothuria glaberrima
ATATACCAAATATGAAAAGTGTCGGTCTTTGCTATCTTGAGATATCGTGTTTACAAGCTAGGCGTCACATACACACATATGCACACATACACATACACACACACACACACGACATCACCATCGCATAGATTCCTTGCCTGCCTTCGGCAAGGAATCAAAAACCAGATATTTGGTATAACAGCTACACCATAATAGCAATAACAGATTACCTGATTCACATAGAATGATTCAAAAACCTTTTTTGTGATAAACCAAGGTTTTGCATGTTTTCCTACTTTGTGCCTCACAATGTGAAGAGAGCATCTATACTGTTGTAATTGGCATTTATCACTATGGTGCTTATACCTCCACCTCAGAAATTTGTTACTTACAGAGATCACATGCGTCATTAACATTAATTCACAGTAACACAAACTACAAATACACAATCATTTTACTAAATGTTTTACTTGAACTAAAAACAAAAATATAATGACCAAGTTCTCCACATTTCAGATTGTTTGCTGACTATGCAAATCATTTACATGAACCGAAACAATGATGTTCAATAAAAATAAAAGAACTTGTTTTCATTCAAACAGAGTTTAAGGGAAGTGAAACTGACATAATTGTTCTCAATTATCCTTTTAGAGTTCCCACTAGTATATCATTCCTGCTCGGGCAACTGATAGAAAACTAATGTAATACTCTTTATCACACCTCAAGTTCTCTTTAACATAGTTTATCTTCTCACCTGTGCCATTAATCATATTTGTTTCAGGAGTGGACCAGTATGGCAAATATTTCATGCCATTAAAGGTCTGTATCACGTTTGTCTGTGAAGGGTCATCCTTGCCGGTACCTACGATATAGACACCATCATGCGAATTATTCCTCTGAAAAATACAAGACATAAATTTCAGCTGCTTTCCCTTTACCAGAACATACAATACGTTCATGAATAGAAAGTTCCACAATAATAGATTTTTTTTTTTATTTTCCAATCTCTGCTGGTATCATTTCAGTATCTTTTTTTTGTCTGTTTGTGGAAGGGAATACATCAGAAAACTTTTTTACCAACTGTGTTATCTGTACTATGAACTCTAACTAGTGCCCAGCTCACTTATTACTATGTAAAAAATCATTCAAGTTATTTAGTAACACACTATTTTTACAACTATGAAATCTTAGTGGAAAAACAGTTTCTTCTATTGTGCTTTAATGGTAGAAGATAAACGTGCAACTCAATGCAGGGTCTTTCCATGGTTATCCAGAGTATGGTACCACATGAAAGGTTTGTCTAACAATATAAAAGGCATTTGATCATTTGAACATGACATTTCCACATGGGACTCAAGGTCCATGTGATAAAACTCTAGAAAGGGCAGAGGCAGAGGAAGCTCCTGCGATATCCAAGAATTCTCTGAAATAGTAAGCACAGAAATATAGCTCATTTTTTAGAATGATTTCACACATTTTGCTTACCATTAAAACCTGAAAGGTATCAAGATTTGGAATCAACAATTAAATAGTAAAACAGGGCCTAACAAACAGTTCTTAACTTCTGTCATGCCTAGAACTTTAGTTACTCCAAACTACTTCTATTACAACTCCCCCAGCTTCAAACAATATACTCACATCAGCAAATATTCCAAAGAAAGTTGTTGGTACTGCATCCGGCTTTATCTTCTGTAGTTCTACCAGTAAGGGGTCAGTGTAACCCCAAATAAAGTCATATACTCTGAAACTATCAAATACTTTAGAATGAGTCCTTTTGGCAATCAGTTGAACTCCTATTTTATCTAAAAATCCCCAAAAGGAGGCTTGGTTGACTGCTGTCTGCAAAAACAATGTTGTAACCAGTATTCGCATAAGGCAGTGGGGTTAAGAATTTCTGCACTTCTTTCAACAATCTCAAGTAAATTTTGAAATCCTGTCTAGGAATTTCCCCCACCATGGCTGTAGCTAGGGCAAAATACCAGCTGGGTATTTCTATAGATGACAGCAGACACTTACTGCCATCATGGGGGAGGAGTCCAAGGGAAATGGGTGACGCTGTTTTCAGCAAGTGGATTTCATTGTCACAGCAACAACATTTTGTGCTTTCGTGTACAATCGTCCAATGAAATTACCATGATCAATGCATGTAAATACCCTTCCCAATTCTAAGACCTAATGCCAACACTAGAGATGTCTACAAGACATCAAAGGAAAGTCAAGTCAGGTCTCAAGTGTCAAGATTTATAAAGGGCAATACTCTTCGACCTGAGTCAAGTCCCAAGCCACACTTAATACAGTCTCAAGTACCAAGTAAGAGGAAAGGTAGGGGCACCATCTGATATATTATTGCACTTGTCAAACCACACATTTTCAAGGAATACCCAAATCATCAAAGTTTATTACATCAAAGAGTACAGGCTTTATGAATCAGCCATGGGTCCTTTGAAAAAATTGTTTCTGTGGCTATGAGAGGCCAGCAAATGTATTGCATGTTTCCTTTATAGGAATAGGAGGTATGAGGAAATTCTTGATATACATGTTTAGAGCCAAGTCCCAGGTCAGGCCACAAGATGTTAGTCCAAGTCTCAAGTCTTTCAAGGTAAGTCCAGGTCAATTAAATGACTCATCTTGGACATCCATAACTCCAAGTCATTACAAAGGTCTTTAACTTTAGCATTCATTTTGTGAGAAACACATGTAGGTGATATAGACAAAATCACAGAAAACTGGCCAAAGTAACATTATTCAAAGGAATATAGAACTGTTCTATATGTGACTACACATGTCCTAGCAACCAGGGAAAAGATACTAAGATGTTTAGTCATTTTTACTACCATTTTATTACCATTTGCAAAGGTGACAGCACATCATTGCTGCAATCATTGTCATTGTCATCACTATATTGTCAAAACTAAGCTTTACCCCCACTACTTTTATGCTAAAATAACCATGAGACAATGAAAAACAGGCCAATACAATTTTCCAACACATCATTGTGAATGGCTGGCCTGGAAAAGGGTTTAAAGAGAAGAGGTGAGGGGAAAAAACTTGGACTTTCTGATGTGTGTGAGGCAAACGATGCAACAGTTTTAGTATAAATTAGTGTGAATTTAGTAAAATTGGAAATGCATACTGAATACTAAAATTGTGCTATGACACAAAATTTATCATGAATACTCCTTGATAAAGTAGAACCAAAAGACTAAAAGGATAACCTCAACCAGTTTACTGCGTAGGATGGATATATACTGTATGTCATAGGCGGCCGTGCAGGAGAGCGGTCCTCAGACACCTCTTGACTGGTGCATGCCCGGCTCGAAACTGCAAGTAATTAATGGAAATGCCTTCCTATATACAGCGAGACTCAGCGGGGGGGGGGGGGGGGGGTCATGTGACGTCACTGCTCAGTCTTCGCAGACAGCTGGCTTTTGGACTGCCCAGTTCACTGAGAGAAGAAGATTGAGCTCTTCCGGAGGTGAACTGTGTACAACGGACGGTTTAATTCTGCAGTTAACAGGTTAAAATGCAAACCTAAGTAGAAACTATTCATCAGATTGTTTCTGTGACACTCTGTTTTGTTCATACCATGGTGTTTCACACATATGGGGTGGCTCAATCACTACACCGATGTTTTGTTATGATAGAAACTAGAGGAATAAATGTTCCAGTAGCTCATAACAGGGTGAGCACAAGATAAGTGTATCTAAATTTTATCTACTGTCATCTGTGGGACTATTTAAATACAGTAATACATATTTCATGGTGAGACAAGCAATTTGCCAGAAGGGTGGCCCTAGCGATCATTAAATGATCTCCAGACAAAGCAGGTATTTTTTTTCACCTATTCTTTTTATTCATACTGTACCAGCTTTATCATATCATTTGAAGCTACTAGGGTGAAAGGATACTAAACCTTCCACACAGAGACTAGTCACCTAAACATTAACATCAGCTTTATGATCTTTCAGATCTTTTCTTTTCCTTAAAATTATTACAAAAATCTTTCATAATGTTTCAGAATACGAAAGTGTACCAGCATCAAACAGGGATGTACTGCATGACCAGTTCAATGTCCAACCATTCACTGATAATTTATCTCTCTGCCATCAGCAGTATCCCACCCAGCAAATCAGAATACAGTTACCCGAAACACACAGCACTTACAACATACACTATCCTTGACAAGCCTTACAAAGAGGGTTTTGACCAGGCACCAGCCCCAACCACATACTGCAATGCAATGGCAAGACTCCAGGATACACTGGTATTACCAGTTACAAATATAAGACAAGGAAAATGACATCAGGGAGTGGCATCAGGGTAAAATCAAGGAAATTTTTATTTATTAACCAAAGATAATGCTGACCTACAAATTAAAATTCCTTAGGTTTCGATTAGATTTCTTGGAGCATACACAAGGTAATATACATATGAAAACTAAAAGTTGCCTGGTCAAGTTTTTCTGAAACAAATAAGGGACTCAACATTGGGGACCAAGGGGTAAAAAATGCCTGGTGCCTAAATCATGTACAGTGAGGCTTTGTCCTTTCTTGGACCTCTTGTTCACAAGTTGTTTGAAGTCAAGTATTGAACTAGTTCAACTCATCACCTGGTATAGGAACTCAACTCAAGGCTTAATCTTTTCACGTTGACTCACACTGAGTGTCTGTTTAGGGCTATAATTTCCTGTGTACTTTGAAATACATCACTTTGAATCACCAGAGCCCTGTTTCACAAAGGGCCCTGCATCTTTACTGCAATAGTCAGGACTTTTGAGATCAAACTTAAAAACATGCATAACTTTTATGAAATATTGCCCTAACTATGTAACTGGAATCACCTTGAGTCTCTACTTATGTGGGCTGGGTCTGTCCATGTCCATGATCAAAAATATTAGAGCAACTTAAGTGCAAAGTTAATTTTGATACTGGTAAATTAATACTTAAAGACGAAGACTCGTCACCCCAAAGTATATTTTTAGTGTGGGGGTATCAAAATTCTCAGTTGGTGACTGCTCTTTGATAGACATTAAAGTTTGAAAATTCAAAAGCTGTAGAGTAGCTAACATTCCACACAACACTGAAAGTGTTTGGATGACACATTATAGCTCTTTATTATGCTCACTGGGACATGGTCTTAGGCAATAAAATAGGTTTGTGTCTGCACAAGGAGGAGCTTTACACAGTTATGGGAGGAGCTACAAGTTGCATGGTTGGGGGAATTGGAATTGTCTGGGATGACGAGAATTGCCCTTTAACTTATCATAAAAAGACTTGATTCACATGATTTCTTGCAAGAATATCAACTCACAATGTATGGCACATTTATGGTTGTAAAATTATCTTCCTCTGGATCCCCAACAGATTCATTTAGATCAAAAACATATGTTTGCGGAGAAATGTAAGACACGGTGTCATTATCAGCACCAAACTTTATCTCTGTCTTTGGTCTTGTTTCTCTGCAAAACAAAATGGCGCTAGTTTAGTTCAACCAAACAGTAGGCATAATTAAACACAAGAGAAGGTAAAGTACACCAAATGTATGATTATAAAAAATGTGGTGATAGGTTGTGTCCATGAAAGTAAGGCGTTTATACTAGATTTAATAACTACAGTGCTGTTATTTACCCTCTTCACAGTATTGTTAATAACTATCCCATCTCAGCAACACCATGTGTAGGTTTATCATAGCCCACACAGTGAAAGGTTTTTTCATGTATTAAATACTTGAAATGCAATCACCTGTATGTGTATGGTCCAATCTGTTGTAATATTGGTCTGCCGTGTCCTTCCATCACTTCATCAGGATTTGTCAAATTCCAAACCCAGAATTGCATCTTGATGGGAAAAGGAGGCTCCTTCCAGAAACCATAGCCAATTCCTTGGTTTGACAAAATAATGTTCTGTTAAAGCAATGAGAACTTCAAAGATTCAACATATATGATATAAATAGCCATCATCTTACAAGAAGCACCACATTTTCAGCTTTTCAGTGGCCTCATAAATGCTTTGTTTGTTGCTTGCCCTCTCTCCCTCCTCTGTTTTCCTCTTGATTCCTCCACCACCCCCACTCCCCCCCCCCAAAAAAAAGGGGGAGAAACCTACATAGTCCATACATTTGTGACTCTGTACCTGTCAGAGAAATGCTTTTTTCTTCTACTGCTTAATGCTTTCACTGCTTAATGCATATAATATTGCTATGCTAATTAGTTTAAAAATTTACCCTCTTCCACAGCATGTGCAATAAAGCTACTTTACCACTATGCCTCCTCTACAACTTCAAACCAATACCCCCTTTGTCCTTTGCACTCTGTCCATATCTGTTCCTGATCAATATTTTCTGATAAAAGATTGCTTCCGTCAAGCTGAACTTACATTTTACTGCAGCCTGGCTTTGCTTGATGTTTTTGAACCCCAACATGGAATTATCAAGTAATCTGTACTGGGAGAGGAGGTACCTGGGAATATCCCATAATAGTTTTCACAACCACTAATTTCCAGAGGGAACCCTCACAACATACTAAGAAATAGAGATGAGTGCTCCCAGGTATTTTGAGTAATAGATACAATACTGATTAATGGTTTAATGACCCTGAAGTCAACAAACAAATACAGCCATTTATACTGCAAATACTTATTTCTCTTACCTTATAAATATATTTAACTGGCATTTTGAGGCAACTGTAACTGTAAGGCAACAGTGGCATAAAAACTGGCCAAAAATACCTTTGTACATAAAGCCTACAGTCAGATACTGATCACTTTTTATTTACATGATTTTAAAACAATTGCCTAAAACAAAACATGATCCACTAAAACTCCAATTCCTAAAGGTCTCTTTTTTGAAAAACCATCCAAACACAATCTACATGTTTCACAAATGTGAAGAGGAATGGTACAATTATTATCTGTTAAGACCAAACAAAATGCCAGCAATGACAACACAACTTCATCTTTCAACAAGTAATGAAACAATCAAATACAATGGAGGTAACTTACACTCTGTGTCATCTTATGAATGACCAGTGGTGCAACCACAAGGATGACAAAACCAACCATAATGGAAAGGATGGATAATGAAAGTGCAACGATTAAACAAGCATTCCGATTCATCCTCTTTTTTCTTGACTGTGGGAATAAAAAATGCAAACTACTGCAAGACACATTGCAAAAAGGTTATATGCATACATAGAAATATAAGTGTGTTACAAAAAGGTTGTATGCAAACACAGAAATATTACTGTTACAAAAAGGTTGCACATGTCGACAGTGTCGCTACCCTACACACAAATTACCACCATTGGGTCTAGCCTTCTGATATGCATGTGTAAACAGTGACAATCAAGTACAGTACCAGTACCATTACTGCATATGTGATCAAATACTAACTTCACAAAGGCTTACATACAAGTGTTGCCAAGGTAGGTATGAGTTTGGCTTGAATATCACTTACCACAGGTGCTACTATAACCCTGTTATAGTTTGAATTTTTTCTAATGACACAAAAAACAGTGACAGGTGATAACTTGAGAAAGAACAATTTTTATTGCCTCTTTTCAAATACCATACATACTACTTAAAATATTTATTAATATTCTGCTGTTTCTGAAGTCTGCCAGTGCCCCCCCCCCCCAAAAAAAAACTCTAGTGCACAGTTACATGTGAATGTCATGATTTGGCAATCACCGTTAATTGACTTGACTCCTGCTTTGACACTCTCTTGTCCCTCCCCTCCCAGAACTTCCAACCAGACAACCCCAGACGGTTTCAAACCACTCATTTCCATAGATGTCAATTCTAACCAAAACAATTCAACCACCATAAAATTCTTAAAGGCCCTGTCACACTCTAGCGCAGTGGTTCCCAACCTTTTTCAGCTCAACACCCCCTTTCACTGGATGGGGATGGTCGAATCCCCCCCCCTGTTTATAGTATAGTATAGTATAGTATTACTATGAATGAAACTATAAATATAAAACACTTGTGTTGAAATAAAGGGTAGACCTACACATACATCGTTTTAACGTGTGACCAAGCGATGGCAAAACAGTGACACCATATTGAGTTCCACGATCTACGAAAATTTGAAGGCTTGATTGCGGTAAGGAGTGGAGAAAATTTTTTTTTTTAATTTAGCAGATGCCAGGGGCCCCACCCAGTTGTGGAATGTTAACCCAATGGTCCCTGTGGGGGATCGGCGAGGCCCCGAAAGCTCTGGGCTATTTACGATATTGTTGACAAAGGAATGACGAATTGTCAGTAAAATTTTGATGTTCTGATTATAATAACCTAGCTTAAATACACGCTTAAGAGATTACAAAAATCTTGCATAGACCAGTTTTTATTCCAATAACAAGTAACAGAAGTTCTCTATAATGCCGCAAGGGACTTGTCCTGTGGGTGGGGGGAAGGAGGATAATAGGGGTTGATGGGAGTTTGAAAGATTGTCACTTAAGCTGTTCTACAGGTAGAAATAATTAGAAAGTCGAAATTGGCACACCAAAACTTAAAATTTTGAAAACATTTTAACCCCAGGGGTTTTCAAGTGTTTGAGACATTTCCTTGAGTTTCTGCTTCATCACTGTTTCAGCAGCCACCAGGGTCGAATCCAGGCTTTGGAGGAACATGAATTAGGCCAGTATGTTTTGGACTGCAAGCAAAAAACTACATATAAAGTCAAAGTGGAGAAAACTTTTTAGCTATGGCTCGTTTCGGTCACCGCTTTCACTGTCACTGATGGGAATATGAGGGTACTTTTCAGGGAAATGAAGTTAAATACTGTTAGATGCGATTTCGTGTCATCTGGGAAGGGAATATTACACCTATACTTGAATTATTGACTTCATTTATCTCCTTTTCATGCGAACCAGTCAGAAAAAGCTTTTGGAATCTTGTAAAGCCCCTATGGAAATTAAGGATCTCATTTTTTCAAAACACCCCCCACTGCTGCCCCCTTAGCGCTCGTTGCCCCCTTGAGTTGTGAAAACATCCCCAGGGGGCGGTAACGCCCCAGTTGGGAACAACTGCTCTAGCGAATGTGTACGTTTGAGAAAAATTGATCATACGGTGTCATACACTGATTTACGCTTGGGGTAGGTTAGATATAAGGTGGTGTATGTTGGTGTAGGTTCATAGATGCAGAGACGGCAAAAATGTTTTGAGCATTCTCAAAAGTTTTTGGCCTATGCGAGCATATGAATTATGTTGGGCTTATGACTCAGCATATACTGAGTACGCTAGAGTGACGTTAAAGGTAGGTTACTCATAGGTCATCTATGCTTCTCATACTGTGGCATGAAGGTGGTCAGTAAAGCTATTGATAGCGCATCAGTAAAGTCATTGTGCAGGAGTGAAGAATCTGGGAAAGTCCGCCCATACATACAGACTCTAAGGGCATGGTGCTCATACGCTAGACAAACGTTTGTTATACGTTTCGCCTCCATTATTCATGAGTTTGTTAACACTACATTGATGCTGATATGAGGTGACATAAGCTCATATATGCTCACATACACTACTGAAGTGCTGCCTATAGCCAGTAATACGGAACATGTACACTATTCATACGCTAAGTATGTTCTTCAACAACAGTCGTTGAAAATTTCCGTTCATACAGTACCCTCAAAAGTTGTGCATATTCTAAAAATTTCAAATGCAATTCATATGTTTCTCTCATACGCTAAAGTGTGACAGGGCCTTAACAGACAAGGTTGAGAGATGTCCAAGGTGGAAATAGTTCAGCTGGAATTGTCGAGAATGGGGGGGGGGAGACGGGGGCATGTTGTTTTCTGAGAGGAAGAAGTTTGAGAAAATATCATCCCATGGGTAACTTATCCAGTGCAACTCTGTATAACAAGAGCACCAACTTTAAGTAGGAATGCAGACAACATTTGCCCTCAAACAAAAACTTTTTGAGAGCCAAATGGTCATGCCGTATGTTTTTACTATTTCAGGGCTCAGATTTATAAGAGTCATCTGGCTGCTAAGGGTGACCGAGATTTGTGTCAGGCAATCAGATGTAACAGGTTAGTTGTCTGATTTACAACCAAATTTCATAAAAGAGGAAAGCAGTTGGATAACAGCAAACCCTGAAAATTTTGTTTGCAAAATCTAAATTTTCTTTTGGACAACAAAAATGGCAGACAGGTAGTCCTAGGACTACCATAACACAGCCTGGTTGGATGTTGCTCCAAGTTGTTTGTTTGTTTTACTGATTCTCCCTTGTGGGAACTTGGTAACCCTCCAAATGCTGAGTATTCCAATGCCAGTATAGTGAGACAAACTCACAGTTTAACATCTATGATTTAGTGAAAGCAGAAGACAAACTACAGCCCAGATACTAGACAATTTTTAATGTTCCAGCTTGATTTGAACAAACAGCCTCATGATTGGAAGTCATGGATCATAACCACTGTACCACTTGCTGGGTTGGCAATTCGGTGGGGATCTGGCCGTAAGTCTGCCCCAAAGGGTAATGCTCACTACCCTACTCATGCCAATATGAATGACAACGAACACCTAATCATTATCAAATAACATCTCATTTAAACTCCATCAATCAAACAAGCAAAACTACATGGATTCTGATGGACAAAAAGTTTCTCCAAAAGGATTTTTGTTGAACAATGACTGAATGAAATGGCAGGTCTTCAACTTCAACTTTTTCTAAGAATTTTTACCCCTTAGAAGTGAACTTATGCACAAAGCTGTATATCCCAAGAGGTGTTGGATGTTCTGCTTGAACAGATGACAGCACTAACAATGTTTTTTGAGATTTGCAATAAGAGTAAGATTGTGAGAGCAAAAATAGGCCGTTTCATGTTTTGTCTAGAGAAGTGTCCTACCTTGTTAGATCTATGTGGCACCAGGTAGATTCTGCCCCTGACTCTCTGCCCCGAAACTTCTTGGGGCTGAAAACAACATTTAAATTTACATACAGGCCTATATCTCTACTTCTTTTCAAGTCCAAGAAAATGATTCAATTTGTATGACAATTTTGTTCACTGCACTGGATATCATGTATGTGCTATACATATGTATTCATGTACTACACAAGAATACAACTTGGGAAGAAGTCAGCATGGCAATATTAGCACTGTTCATTGTCCATGGTATTGCATGTTATGTGTACTGAAAGACATTGCTGTTTGGAACTTTGATGAAAGTCTTCATTTCACACAGGTATTCCATGTCCTTACTTTTTACAGATTCCTTTCACTTCCCAAAACCGTCTCCCCCCAAATATCAGGGGCTGAAAACTCCTGGGGGAGGGAGAGTGGGATACAACTATAGAATACAGGGCCACTCTTGATGATCACCACTCAGCATCCGGATGCATGGATGCGACGTGACACTATTTAACAAGCTTGCACCCTAAACTTTGACTCCGCATCCAAGCATCCACTTCAAAACTGATCATGGTGAATTCATTCACTCCGCATCCAAGCATTAGTGCTGGGATCGAATAGCAAGTACTCGCTAACTGTACACACATGAGGAAAGTTGGTTACGAAAATTGATCATGCGAATACTCACAAAGCCTCAATTCAATCCACTCCCTCAGATATCTTACAAATGTGACATGTCAAGATCACCTTAATCAACCAATTGTTTGTTATTTTACACAAGAAACAAACTGTTATTAAAAGTTACCGATCGTAAAATTTGAGGTGTCTCAAAGAAATAAACTGCCGCAGGCATCAACCACAAGACTGGATGAGAAAATACCAAGACATAAGCAGTGCTTGTGATCATAACACAAACTCAACGGGGACTTCCAATGTGCAATATACACTCAAAATTTGTATTGACCGTGTCACGAGTTGTGATTGACTGGTTGATGTTACACTCATGATACCACTACAACTAGTTCTGCAAAACATGTTTCACTTGCGATTCCGCTGGTCGCCACAATTAGTTTTGCAAAATTTTGGCGCTTACCATCATTGCGAGTATTCATAAACCATTCAAATGATTTGCGAGTATTCGTTTTCAAAATTTGCTAAATGGTCCCAACACTACCAAGCATCCACAATGAGTCTCAAGTTAAACTTACCGGCTGTAATCATATTCCCTTTTCATTATTAAATCTTTCGTGTTTATCTAACAACCCCAACTTTGACTCTGCATCCGAGTATCCACCCAGGGGATGACTGAAATGGACTTCAAAAATTTTGAGAAGTTTCCCCATATGCCAAGCTGGGACTTCACATCTGCACATTTGGATGCTCAGATACTGCACAACCTTTGAGTGGCCCTGTATTCTATAGTTACTCTGGGAATGGAGCTCAATTCTAGTCCTCGATCAGGCCCTACACACTACGCTCAATTAGCCCTTTGTATTGTATTTGGAGCGTAGTCAAACGGAACATATGAGGCCTAGCCTATACTAGGCTGCAGCACTGATTGAGAGCTCAGTTAGTTAGGTGGGGTTTTACGATACACCAACACGATTGTGTTATATAGTGTCATCTAGAAAAGAAAAAGTACAATGTTGGGGTAAAAAAAAAAAAACCGTGGGGTCAAATTCCACAAAAAGGTTCAGGCAAATGCAAGAGTCATGTCAAAAATTCCTATACAGTTTACTTTCCTTGAGAAAGCCCAAAATAAGGGAAGGATCTGTCTGCTCAAATAAAGTTTTCAGGTCTGGCACAGCGAAGTATTTCTGGCAAATATGGGAGTATTCATAACAGTCAACGAGAATGTGACTGACAGTGAAAGCACAGTCACAAGGTATACAATATGGTCTCTCATCCCCGTGAAGTAAATATGCATGGGTAAGGAAGGTGGGACCGATGCGAGCCCTAGTCAGAAATCATCTCTCCATTTGAGGGCTAAGACTAGTCTAATTCATGCTACAGAATAGTGTTGTGGTAGACCTAGCCTAGGCTATGCTGAGGATGCCTGCCCTGACAATCAGGTCATAAACGAAAGTTAGTGATTTAGCCTAGGCCTAGCCTTTCACTAACTTAAGTTAGGCTAATGCCTTAACTTAAGAAGTATAGTTACATGACCTAATAAGGCCACGTTCAAATCTTGTGCATCGATCCAACCAACAACGTGCGTCTGTTGCCTCTGTCACAATCAGTGCATCAATTTTTGATGGAGTACGCGCACTGCAAGCTCCCGTGCAAATGCGCAGGAACCTGTTAGGCCTATATGTTTCAAGCACACAAAGAAATGCAGCCTCAAATTTGACGTGCAAACTGCCTACATTAAGCCTAGCCCTGTACAAAAATTGCAAACAGTGCCTGCTGGCCTTATTAGGTTCGTTACAATCTTAGGCTTATAAACCTGAAAACTTTGACCTTGTTGTACAGGTATCTTTTGGTAGAAAAATACTGTGGTAAAGATTTATAGCTCGCGAAGATCACGTCTGCCAAAAGATTTGCAGGTAGGCTAGGCTACAACTACAAACACTGAACAGATTCAAATTCTTTTTTCTTTTTTTTTTTTTGTTTTGCAAAAATGAAAACTTTCTTAGAGTGGCCTTATTGAGTTGTGCCACTGCCATCATAGGTCTAAAAGCTTTAAGTGGTTTAAAGTAAGAAATAGCGACCCTGCCTAGGTCTCCTATGGTTCTGATTATTTTATTCAGGCCCTAGGCTG